>LYUA01000076.1:581735-595358 GCA_002093875.1 Calopteryx splendens | reverse complement strand
CCGTCGACTGGCGTCCGTACAATCTCCTCCTTGGGCGTGACGACGAGACGACGGCCAATGGTTCACCTTACAGTTAGCATGGAATGACTTGTAGTTTTAATGATTCCTTTCCCTATACGGGAAAATTTTATGAGTTGGGACAGAAAAACGGTAGGATTAACGACTTTGTCAGGGATCGGTGTTTTCTTCGATGTAATTGACATCTTAAAATATATCTGATTTGAATGTCTTTTAAGATTCTGAACTGTAATTATGTGATTTACGCTCGAATGATTTGGGAACATTTCACAAAACGTTATATTACGGATAAATTATCAATTCTATGGCAAACAGAATCATTCTTAGAATATTTTCCAATAAAAATATCTAGCTTTGTTTTCTAATTGGTTTACGTTTCACCTATTACGTTAGTGGCCTGTGCAGTTTATGATTAATTTGTATTTCAATATCGAGAAAACAAATATTTCTGAGTATATTGATATATTAGCTGTTGCCCGATACATAAATATTGATTTATATAAGACCAATGCATCTTTAAAAAAATCGAAACATTGGCTGTGCCGCACCACGTGCCATACCCACAAATGTAAGTATCTGGGTATATGTTCATTCTTTCCATGTTCATTTCTTTTGCAAAAAAATTGCTGCTGGGACTTACTCCTATGTACTGGAATTGGGGTGAGCGAAAGTTATCGTGAGGGCTGGGCTACTACGAGGGTGAATGATTGGCTGCGGGATGCACAGATAACTAGCCAACTTAACGCATCCAGTTGGTGATCAATTTTGAGAGCACCCGCG
Source organism: Calopteryx splendens (assembly GCA_002093875.1). Taxonomy (NCBI): domain Eukaryota; kingdom Metazoa; phylum Arthropoda; class Insecta; order Odonata; family Calopterygidae; genus Calopteryx; species Calopteryx splendens. Next base: position 594,560 of record LYUA01000076.1, on the reverse strand, counting down.
AACCCTCGGTCCTTCACCCCTTCCCCACCTCACACGAGCATACGCACGCACCGGCTCGCCTCCCCCGTGCATGAAATGCGCGAAACCCTACGGCAAACCCTTGCCTCCGCCCCCACCACCTCGCCCCCCGACCCCTCCCCGACCATCCTTCCCACTCACTCCAAAAGCCCTCTTCATTTCCCCATCTCCCTGGCGCCCGAACACAACACAAGCGGCGAACCCCGGTTCTCCAATTACCTCCTCCACTTTACTTCCACCCGACCACATCCAACCGCCGATCTGCTGCGAACCCTGGGATTATTTTACCACTGTACAACTCTCTCTCCCTCATTCGTTCACTCTAACTATATCACCCTGTCTCCATCAATTCAAAACAAATGAGAATAAGGTAAGATAGAGTTTGGAATCCCCACTGACTCTCATATGCTATGGGCGTGCTCCCGATTCAGTGCGCATGACTCCCGCAGGTAGTCACTACATGTAGTCGGGGCACACTTCAGTTGTGTCTGACGTAGAGCTTCATGACCCATGTTAATACTTTTTTTCTAGATTTATTGATAAACTGTGGAAAATATGAACGGTGTTTAGAGTTGGACATGTACGTAAATGAACGCATAAAGGCACTAATAAAGGATAAAATACTGTGCCATCGAACGACTAGTGAAAATCGGCTTGCATCTTTAAGTGGCATAACAGAATTCATTAAAATTTCTCCGCAGTTTTATTTGGTTTCACTTGTTTTAATATATTTTACTTTAGCTTATGATTCATTTTTTCGAAAAATACTGTTTTTATATTTGCTAATGTTACCATTTTTATTTTCATCCTTATGGAGTCATTCGATTAATCTTTTTGATATGTCATTGTGGCATTACCAATAAAAGATAATCGACATTATTAAATATTAACCTACCTTTAATGGCTTTAAAATTCGAATAGACAGTAGGAAAGATTACCATCCAGGTGGTTGGAACATAGTTTGCTGGTTCGTTGGATCCAAGATGTGACTGCAATTGTGGTGTATGAAATAGATCTTGCAATCGCATAGGGGAAGGGGAAAAGTATGTAACTCCTTCTTCATGATATGATATTATATGTACTACATATAAGATATGGACGTGAATGTTGAGAAAACATTCCGATGGTTCCAAATACAATCAGATGGTGGGAAATGGCAGAATTCCTGAGTAGACGCGGTGGAGAGGCCGTCGAATTAGCCTCAACCAGATGAACCCAATATTTGGTTCATCAGACAGAAATAAAAACACTCCGGACACAAATTATGCTGCACTCAGGAGCTAAAGGTAATTGTGCGTATTTCGCCGATTAGCTTGAATTAAACAACAATAAAAGTGTTTTACGAAAATTAGTCACGGAAATACTTCTGTGTATTCTGTGTACATATCTATTTATCAATCCGAAAACCGTCCAAAGGCAGGGTGTGGAAGGGAGCTTAGTTATAGGTGTCAGTTATCGTCATATGCTTTCCCATGAGTATCAAAGTAATAAAGAAGGAGAATTAGAACGGTGCAAACGCGTTGGAATTTACATGGAGAAAACATTCTGAAAAATAAATTGAATGGAAAAGTCAGTTTTATTCTGGAAAGTGTGTATGTTTTGCGAGCGCTAACTCGGTAGCCTCCCCCTATCCAATTCCTCCTCCTTTCCCTGGATCTGCTGCTGACGTCGAATAAACATGAGGCTTAAGCCAAGGTTTTCAAAACTGCGAATCCGTAAATCAGAATGTAATGAGTATCTGACTCGGCGAGAGAAGCGGAGGTGCATGGAAACTTTCCAAGGAAAGAAGCCTGCCAGAATTTACTGAACGGAATGTTTCGGAGAAATGGTCGAGGAAGTGGCAAGGAAATAAAAAAAGGAAACCTACGGCCTGGTTTTTTCAGCCAACTGAAATTGAAGTCGCTGTTCATAATAAATTGTTATCCAAATGAATAAATGTTTCGTCCGTTATGACGCAAGTAATATTGGATAATTTATTATTCCTCTGATGTTTTGCATTCTAAAAGATTCGCATAAGATTGAAATGGAGCCTCGAGTGAATATGAGAGGAATTAAAGGGGAATCGTTGAATTGCCATTCAGAGATGGGGGAGGATTATCCTGGAGTCCCGTTTGCCGTGATGAACATGTTTGCGATGGTGCAAATTCAATCTCCCGAGGGCTTTGAACATGAAAATGTTTCACCTTGAGTCGTGAAAATTTATCGTCGCACGAAATTCGATGCTGGGAATTTTGCAGCAGACATCAAATTTGTCATCCCGAAACTTTCATACGAGGATACGGCTGTGCTCATCACCGCCCGCTAGTCGCAAGGGCGGTTCATTTGCTCTGCGATTTTATCCTCTCCCGATTCGCCTCGAGACCCACCCCTCCCCACCACCTAAGTCTGATCTCCCTCCTCATTACGGAATGACAGGCACCTTCCCGCCCCTCTTAGCTCTACCGACTTTGTAACACAACCTCTCTCCTCCTGGTCCAAAGTTCAGTAAGGCGTGGCGATAAATCACCCCCAACGGGCCACCCATCCACATATTCTTAGGGAACCGACGGATTTTGAGGTAATTGGTGGCCATGTTCAAAATCAAACGTGCTCCGTGGGTAATTAGGTGCCATGTGGTGCTAACACTTTCACCTCGACGGAACAACGGGGCACTTACCAATATGGAGGGATAAAACCCGTCGTCCCATGTGCGGTGAAGTGGTTCTGTGGGGAAAGGGAGTGCCTCCTCATAAGTGGGGGAGGGATAGGGAGGGTTCCCAGTGAGCGCGGAGGACAGCGAGGACGATAAAAATCCTCCTCCGCTGGTACTGTAGCTGATGCCCACCGCGTAGGAAGCGAAGCCTCAACGATTCCGCCACCTGTGGATATCAGATGAGAGTGATGTACCGGATCAAAACCCTCTTGAAATATTACCGGTGAAAAATACCGGTGCATCGCGTCTAACAGTCCGGCCGGCCGGCCCAATTAAAGGGTGTCCCGGGTATTAGTGAGAACGTGTCCTTCCGCGGCCGTGGAACAAATGTTATTAATTTCCACTCCTACCCACTCCTTCGCATTGGATCATCACGCAATCTCGGGACCCGTGTACGTACTTCTGCGTTCAGTCTTGTGAAGGTCGCGTCGAGGGGCGATTCCCTTTTAAGCCGCAACGGGAGACGATGTTCGGCTGGAATTCTCCGATGTCGCCGGGTGTCACGTGTATCTGCTCACCCTTGTCGTTTCTTATTTTTTTGCCTTCCCCCTCCCTCCCCTCCCTTCTAGAAGCAATCAGAGGGAAAATTCCAGCCGAGATCCGCTATCCTTTTTAAGGGGGAGGTGGTTTCGCGTCTTGCACTATGACTCCTCCCACCTCCCGCCATCATTGAGATCATTGAGCGAAATTAGCGAAGGCAAGGGGTTAGGGCGAGGAGAAATGCGAAGAGAGAGAAAGAGAAAGGTGATTTTCATTGTTCGCCTGCATATTTCTTTACGCCCTCTGAGATTCCTCCCGCGTTCCCTATCCTGTTCGCCCACTTGCTCGATAACTCACCTTCTTCTCTACCTTCCAGGACTCTCTTAGCTTTATCTCTTCTTCCATTCCTCCTGTCCTCCCCCATCTTCTTTCTACTTTCATTCACTACATGATCCCCCATCACATTCATTCTGACTATTACTCCCTTTAGTCTCATCCTCTCCTTCTGTTTCCTCCTGCATAACGAGCTGTATTCGATGCTTGCAAACCTTATATTTTCCTTACGTACATTTGATACGAAGATGATGTCTTGCAAATGTTTTTCATTTCTAAGTCAATGCGTTGGTGGACTGCGACTGTTTTTGGGGAAGTAACGGATAGACCTCAAGTGCATATTTTGAAATGTGTGGTTTACCTGAATATTTTTGTTTATAGTTCATCAGTTTTAGCTTTTGATATAGGTACGTAACTATTCTAATATCCTCTATTTCGTTTTATAAATATAATAAATGAAGCCAGATTATTTCTAGATATAATATTTCCCTCGAAAAAGTCACTCTACCTGCTGGGTGCCACAGATTTAGTTTTAGAATAAAAAAATAACTATATAATGAAAATTTTGAGATGATTGGCATTTATCATCCAAATTATCATTTTACATGTGTCGAACAGCGCTACGATAATAATAATAATTTTGAATTGTTAGCTACTATTACTAATGGGTTTATCTCATCAAAATATTTGGCTTTGAATCATTGCATCTCATTATTCTCTGATATAGTTCTCATATTTACAATAATTAACTCATAATTAAGTTATCGTTCGGAGATTAAATTCCAAAAGCTATTATGCTAAACCTTGGTGCAAGCCTCAGATGCATCAATTCAATTCTTTATTATGTTCTGTAGAACTGTATGGTCCTGTATGCATCATGCCTCATTCTGTGACGTACCAGCCGAGCGTTGTTCTACCTAAATATACTTCGGCCGATTGTAATTCTTTTAGAAGGCCTTAGGGCGACGGAGGTGAGAAGTGTACCTATGTGGCTGCTCTTACTAGACGAGTGTGTTTATCCTGTAGGTTATGCGCCAAGCACGGTCGACTAGCTCTCAAGGAATTGCTTGGAGCCCCTGGAGCATGCACGGCTGTTTCTCCCTGGTTTCATGCATTTGTAATTCATTCCCGAATATTTTAAAGAGCGTATTAGCTTACAGTTTAATTCCAAGCATTGACATCGATATTTTTAAGTGAGCTTTCTGCAGGTATTTTGCATAAATTAATGCCCTGCTTCAATATGAATGCTTTACCTTTTAACTTGCTACTTTAGTTTGACCCTACGCCTCTTGGCATATACGCTCGAGGCTTCTTCGCCGTACGCGAAAGATCCATTCGTGGGGCCCCGCGACCTCCTCACCCTTACCGTAGTGTGCCTCTGCTTTTTCTCCGGAATTCTCCGTATACACTTCCCAGCCCCTCCCCACCACCACCCCCCCTCTTCATCTCATCCAATCAATCCGCTGCGTTATGCATGAGGTGGCTGTTTGACGTTCCATGTGCGTCGAGTACCTCCTCTCCCCCCACCCCCCCTCGCCTCTCGCACCATTCATTCCCGCCTGCCCTCTCCTCTTCAAACCTCTCTCCCTCGACTAGAAAAACTCACACGCCCCGCCGCCTGGCCTCACTCTCCGCTCACCTCCCCCTTCGAAGCTATTGAGCGAAACCTTTTGACTTTGAGATGTCGATGGCAATAATGCTAATGTGCAAAACACACACTCACTGGGGGTGCGCGGCCTGTACGCCCTTGTTTGCCTCCCTTATTGCCTCGCGCGACACCCAACCACACCCCGCGTGCGGCCTCACGGGATTTGCGTCCCTGTGTATTCAGCGATGGGAGAAAAAGCATTCGATCTTTCCCTGCAGCGCTCCTCCGTCTTCGCGGGGGTAAAGATTGTCGTGCGGTCGTGTCGTGCGCTCCTTAGCACTTCTTGGCAATCGGTTTTTACTTACCTTTCGCATCTGCACCTGAAATGCAGGAAGTCCCAGAGAAATAATCCGTGTCGATCAAATCTGAGATTTATCGACTTAAATGATCATAACTGTTGGTTGAGTGACATACATATAAAGACCCCGCTATTGGGAAGAACTGGAACTCCTGCAGTTTAAGAAACTTGTCATTGAAGATTATACCTATTTGAATTGCAGGAAAACCGTCAATACGTCAATAGTAAAAGTAATATTATATGTTTACATGACTTGTTGTAAATAATCATTTATTTGGTACCAGCATCTACTAACGCTAAAGATAGTCTGGAAAAAAATTTAAATTATTATTGCATATTTTGGGGGGGCGTGGTAGTCTAATGGGTAGAGCGCGCTGAGCAACTATCCGAAGAGACCAGGTTTGAGTACGGGTGACGCCTTTGGACACCCTCAGCTTCACCCAAGCTGTGTACCATTTTTACGGTACCAGGTCTTCCTGGGAAATCACACGGGGTGCAAGGAAAGGAACTGGCCACCCTAACCTGATGTGTGAATTTCCCAAGCCATTGGGCTCAGTATTGAGTGAGCTCTACCCTCACCTACAAAACCGACCTTCAGGTTGATTACTGTGATTTGATTGCATATTTGCTTAATCTTAAGTGCGTATTTCAACCGGGTAAGAGGATTCTTCAAATTACACTGTTGCAGTGATTACTGTTAATAATGGCCCGATTATACGTTCTTGTAACTATTGATATATATTTAACATAATTAATTTATTTTTCTCTTTTTTTACAGGTGAGTTTTCGTCTGATCAACATTGTTGATATTCTTGTATAATATACGAGGGAGTAAAGCAAGTATAAAATTTTGTTTATTCATTAAAATTTACATTTTATCCATTGCATAAATGACTTATACAGGACTGAATATGAATCTCATTGTTCACCAAATATTTTTGCATTTCAAAATGACGAAAATATTTCGTTTATTGAATACGTCCTCTAAGCGTGTGCCCTCTATAGGGATTCCGTTTGTCGCATTCTCATGCTGTTGCCGGTGCCTGGGACCACCGGGAAAGTTAAACTCACACAAACCCATTTAGTTGGGATGGTAGAGATTGTGAAAAAAGTATAGATGGAGGAAGAAGACACATGAGTATATTCTTGTAGATTATTTCAGAATTTGTTTTTCTGTCCCACCGGTTTCTTCGAGTTGGAGATGCACTTGGCATTATTAGTCTCTTATCCATTCTAATTCCAAAGTGATATGGCACGCTGCGAACGCCATGCTCCTCTGCGAATATTTTAATGCTCCCTAAGGCTGGATTGGATATAACCATCATTGACTGAATGCCAACGTCACGTCAAAATGCTAAGAGTAGGTGCAGTACCTGGGATGAAACTAATTCACACTGAAGACCCTCGTCATTTTCGAATCTTCCAGCCTTCCTCCATCCATTATTCTACCCTTTCACTCCCCCCCCTCCCATGACTTTATCTCCTTCAGCCTTCCATCCGCCTGCCACGATATTTCTCTTTTGAATGATTCATGAATATCCATTCCCCACCCATTTGCTCAAAGCTGTTTGCGATTGACGTTGATCAAGGAGTCATGTCACATCCACCCCCTTTTCCCCCTTCTTCATCATTCTATGCATCTCTTTTCCCTCACCCTCGCAACCAATTTCCCAATCACAATGCTTTCATTGACGGCGTGACGCTAGTGATTCGCAATTATCGCGGGTGTGACCTCATAGCCTGATGCCCTCCCTTAAACTTTCCGCGCTCTCCCTCTCTCTCTCAATACGTTCTCACCTTTGAATGACTCTGGGGTCATATGCACGTGCTTCATACGAATTTTTTTTTCTCTTTGTGTTGCAGGCGGTGGGTTGTGGACATTGATTCATTCGCACGAAAGCGATTATTTAAGCGGCTATTAAAGACACTTGCTCTTCTTCTGGTCATTAAAGAAGTGTCGTTGCTATTATAATGAGTTTGCTTTAATTCCTTTTGCAGCTTATTACCAATTCCACAGGCCATACGTATGATACTAAAGAAGTCGTAACGATATGTTGTCATTTTTATGCGAAGTTATTTTCGAGGCTAATAATATTTTCGCCCTGGGTAAGAACGTGGATCATGATCGATCGAGAGATTTATTTATTAATGTTAAAGATATTGGTAGTTCTATGTCTTTTTTCTAATCATAGAATTGAAATCAGAAAAAATCGGCAATTGCCCAAAGAGTCGAAATCCGACTAGATTTTACCTTAGCATGCTTTAGAGTGATGAAAAATTTCGGTTTCGATGTTCTCACGTCGTTAATTCTATATTCACTTAAATAATTATCATGTATACCATACTTCACTCTCTTTCTTGCTCTTCATTTCAATACTACTAGGTGAGTGTTTTTCATTTCTGTTTTAGCGGTGCTGGAATCATTTATCTATATCAACTGATGCTATTTTAACTCTCCCATGCTATTTTTCCCGCTGTAGAAATTGACGTTGGAGATAAACCTGACCGCCCTCGCGGGTTTTATGAACGGAATGGGATAAACGCTCGTTCTCAAGCGCTACTCAGCACGTGCACCACGTGTGCGTCATAGCGGTAAACGGTAATCATATCTTCAAAACCCTCAATAGGCAGTTCACTGCACTGGGGAAGGGGCGGTTGCAGGGGGAGGGAGGGCATTTTGGACCAGTATGCTGATGAGGCATGTGGAGTGGGTGAATTGGTAGGAGAGGAGAACAGAGGACGGAGACCCAAAAGAGTGAAGGGGAAAAGACTGAAGAATAAGAACGAATAGAAGCGAAAGAGGACGCATGAGAGGGAAAGAGAATAATTTGTAGGAATTATAGAAAATAATTACAGTTATAGAGAAAATCTAAGTGTTTGCAAATGCTGGAAGGAATTGATAAAACTCGTATAAAATGAATGCAACTTTTTCCTTCTTTTTATTAATTCGATATTTTCTACAATTTACGAACGCTTGCAGATTTTTTTCCACTTCGCTGACTCTTTTGGAGGCAGGTTTTTTTTCAAAATCATGGTCTACGTCTACTTGATAACCTGCAGGCCACCACTACAGTGTGAGGCAGGGGGTGTATGAGGGAGGAATCATGAATGAACTTTCAAAATATAAATTGCTCGAATGTTAGGACCAGACGCAGAGGTTATAAAATTCAAACGATGGAAGGATATTATACCAACATCTTTGCATGTGCAATATATCTAAGTATGAAAGAGTAGGCTACGTGTATAAGACGAGCTGCCAATAGGGATTACTATTGAAGAAGATAAAAAATTGAGGATACTCACTAGACTACTTAGCCTAAAATATTCTTTTTAGTGAGCGCTGTATTTTTTATCAATTATTCTGATCCCTTGTCGTTCGGGAAAAAGCGGGAAAAATTACATTTTTAAGCCTTTCCGTTCTACAGTTTATCTCTCTGATCTTATTTTCGTGATCTCTCCCACCGTAGTACGACGGGGTAAGTAATACATTTTTAATATCATCATAAAATAGATCAGCTTCTAATTTTGGTATATAACAATTTTAACCTAGAATTATATCTCCGGTCGGTGAGGCAATGCCAACCTTGTTCTTCTAATAATCCAGCAATAGTACTTTATTTATCATAGCATCGTTTGAAATCAAGGTTTCAATGGCCGATATTAAATTTGGCCATTGAAACCTTGATTTCTCTTGATTTTTCCACGTGGCAAAACCATAGAGGTCGACGCCAGTTCTTTTTATATGTGAACTGGGATTTTATTTGGTCCAGATGATTCATTAGGGCTATTGATTCTAAGCAGTTTTTCTATTTCGCTACGTGAAATATGAATTGTGAAATTGTACGTATGAACGGATTAGGTAGCTTATCGGAGAGATTCTGTGAACATTTGGTAAAGACGCTTTGAAAGAAATCATTTAATAAGATGGCCATTTCTAAGCAGCCGATTAATTTCGTTGCCTTAATCTTTTCTTAGTGAGTTTACCGTGGACGTATTTCCCTGGACTTCCCTGGCATATGATCAAAATGCTTTTGGATTTTCCTCTAAGTGTTCAACTATTTTTTTTCTTATGAAGTTATTTCATATTCATATTATTTCAAACTAAAGCGACTGAATCTAATGCGTACGCATCCATCTTGCGTAAGGTCCTTCAGAGGTGGGATCGAAGAAAGATGATTAAAATGTTCATAGAGCTTCAAAGAAGCGTACTTTTGCAAGATCATTTCCATGAACTTCAGCGAATCAGGTGAAGAGTTAAACATTGAGTGCAAGAGTCATGTAACATTTGAATGCATATATTCAGTGACAGTAGAAATTTAATTAAATTTCTCAACACCCTATGCATAAGGCTTAAATATTGCTAGTATACGATTAAATAAATTCTTCTGCGTAAATAAGTCTTAAATTAAATATAGTAGTAAGGTATAGGTACAAAATAGATTAATTAAATGCTTTCGCCGCGAGAATCTTACTTGGAGCAAAAATAATTTGAGCACTCCCACGATTTTAATCTACAAATCTTATTATCATCTTCCATTTATTTTACGAACATTTCACGTTCTATCGGAATAACATAATTACTGGCCAGTGACCTAAAGCTGACTCCACCCGCCCTCATGGTTGTTCTCAGGATAATATTGAGACGCAGATGACATTTTAAGTAGCTTATTAGTGGAATATTGGAACAGAAGTGGAACGGTACCGTTCGAAATTTGGTAATCCATCAAGAGATTCGCATTTTTTGGGCCGAGGGAAATAGATACGGATTTCCGGGGAAGAGGCTGGTGTAAGATACGGAAAAGACGGAGGAATGGGGCGAAGGAGAAGGAACACGGAGGGGAATCCGTGGAGGGGGGAGGAAGAGGAGGAGAGTCGTTTGATAGCGGAGGGGGTGCCGCGGGGGACGGAGGGGAGGCACGGTTTTTGCTTCCCCGTGACGTCTGCTTTCGTGTCGTCCTCTTCCTTCTCCCTCGCACACAAGCACGCCCCCTCCTCTTTCCTGTTCCCGAGTGACATCTGCATTCGATGTGCGCGCATACTCGAGCGGGATGTGACGGAGGATGTTTTTCGGAGGAGGAGAAGGTAGGGATGGGACTCAAGAAAGAGGAGGAGGGACGAGTTTTCTGTTATTTATTGTTGCTCTTGGGTCTTATGCCCTCCGGAACTCTTGCATGTGAACATTTCTTAAATCTCATTTAAATTGTCACAGTTTTGGAGGCAAAAAAATTTACTGTCATAACCACGTAAAGTCACGATGATTATTTCTTTCCCGGATTCGATTTTTGACTTTCATAGGAATAACTGAGCATGTACCGGAGGCAAGATTTTCGGTTCACAGAAATATAAGCATGTAACCTCGGGCGATGGCAACCAAAAGAGGACAGGTTTTTCACTGATTTTGACCAATAACATGCGAGAAATAATTAAGTTCTTACGTAAAAAAATCTTGTGGTGAAATTATGTTAAGTTATTTATCGGGTAGAGTGGAGTGGAGGGTAGGAAGGCATGACATGGAAGGGTGAGGGGAGGAGCTTATGGAAGGGGTTTTCGGGCATTTGCGAGTGGCCTCGGGTTATAGTGTAATGTACACACGAGACACATGCATATAAACAACCTGTAGTCTGCGATGTGAATTGATTGTATATGTGTGTGGGATGAGTACAGCAAACCGGCTGCTGCGATGATGATATGCATGCCTCCCCTCCTCCATGTCGCCAATGCCGCCTCCCCGTCCTCTCGCTCGTTTGGTTTATTACTGTCGTTTTTGTCACGGAAGAAAGGAGGCCGAAACTAGGGCATTGCACCGTGGAGTGGTGTCCCCGAGGGCCCTTCTGGCACTACGCTGTGGAAGATTTTATGTCATGAAAAAGGATTAAGTTTTATGGGGACGATATTTTCTTCGGTGTTTTGCGTCGGTTCATGTAAAACACGAGCTTCCGTTGAAATGATGAAGCGCCGTAACTTCTTAATTAAGTATACATCTTAGGTTTATAAATGCTCTGTAGTTGAAGTGTAGTTTCCTTTTTGTCCATTTTTGATGTAATGCGTAATTTCGGTACGCATGATGGGGGTCACCTCGGCGCTCGCGGTGTTAGACTTTTATGTTTGTTTACTGAGATCCGCGCCTACTTCAACTGAAGAAGTGAACGATGCATCATTTGAAACTACGGATAGTACCTGTACGCTAAGAAAGGAATCTTGGAAAAAATCTTGAAAACTGTTGAAATGACGACCATGTCAATATCACTTATGATTTTCACATTCTTATCCATCTGAAACATTTAGTATCTCGTAAACCACTGAAAATGTGCTAATAAAGAAATGAATACGCTATAGAAAACTCTAACATTAAGTAAGTCAAACTTTTTTTAAACGTTATTTTCCTACTTTCGTACTTAAGAGTGAAAATTTAGTTTTTGCAGAGCAATACAATTAGGTATTTACATCACTACAACATGCAAATGCAACATTTTATCTTTCAGCTATATTTCTTGCATGTTTGAATGCTTTGATTAGTTGAAAAAAAAGGTTCATGGTATATTATTGTCCCAGACTTATCATTTTTCAAACCATAACTTTGTCCTTGTTTTTCGTCGCATAGTGTAAAATTTTGAAATTAGCTGTGAAGTATATATTTTGTTCAAATTGCCATTTTCGTCAAGTCCTTTGGATGCGGAGGGAGGCTCTACTCTCTAGCGCAAAATCTCATTCAAACTCAAAAATGCTTGGAAGATCTTGAGTGCCTTATAAATTTCATTCCCAACTTCCCGCTGTTATTCCTAAATCCCGCGAACACAATCCTCCTCCCTCTTACTACTTCGCCTCTCCGGAAATGAGATTAATAATTCATAATCACACGCACCAGTGGGTCGGCTGCGCGAGGGAATATGAATATGAGTGGAACACGGGTTTCCTTGCGCCAAGGTGTACCAAAGCGTTTAGAAGAGCACCAGCGTGTATGAGCTCGGAATCGAATTAACAGGGCTTTCCCCGTGCTCTCTTCCACCTTCTCCCGGGAGGTGGCGGTGCCCCCAAACTCTTCCCCCTTTGCCCCCGCTCCCTCTCAGAATCGTTCCCACCCTCTCCCCACTTCTTAGCCCCCTCCTGCGAGTGCACCACCTTCTTATCTTTCCCCTCAGTTTGCTCACCACCCCACCTCTCTCCCTCCCACCCCCATTCCCCGCTTTTGCATCTCCCTTCCCTTCCCACCTATCATCTTTACCGCATCTCCCTCTTTTCTTTTCCCTCCAACCCCTTTCCCCATGAATGGCTAAACAGCGCCCGCTCCCGGCATCGGAAAGGGGAGGGGAAGGGAGAAAGACAGACGCCAAAGACTCGATGGGTAGGCGGGCTGGA
>LYUA01000076.1:567567-581686 GCA_002093875.1 Calopteryx splendens | reverse complement strand
CTCCGCTCGCGACACGACGAGATCCAGCTTCCTTCCACCCCTCCCGCGAAAAATAACGAAGCGCATTCAACCCTTCGTCTTTTGTGGCCGTGGAAAACTTTCGGTTCACCCCCACCCCCCCCCTCGCCACCCAGCCTACCGCTCCTTTAATTAATTCCATCGTGCCCCTCTCCTCTTCCTGCTTCCGACTGACTATCCATCCATCCAGGGAAAATCTCCAAATCAGCGCGGAAAAGTAATTTTCTTTCCCGCCCCATTCATCCATCCGCCCATCTATCCATCCTCCCCGTCTTAACGTGGAAATGGCGAGGCTTCGGGTGTGGTTACACCCTGAGACATAAAACCTCCCGCCGCTTCGTATCCCTTTCTGTCCGTAGTTTCCTTTCCTCCTTTCCCTCTACCTCTTCCTTCGTTTCCATTTTAACTCTTTTTGGAGCATCAGATATTATTCCCACCTCGCTACCCGTCCATAGAAAACTCTAAGGCAATATGAGATACGGTGGAAAATAAAGTTATATGTGGAAATCGCAAAGTTAATTTCTCATCAAACTTTCCCTGTATCAAACTAAGGAAATATTTTCTACGGGATCTGACTTCTCCTACTTTTGGAGCTCAAGAGTCTTAGGTAAATTCCAGAAAACCTAAAATAAAATACCAGCAGAAACTGTTGAACCGTTTAGTTTGTTTAAATTTGCTGCTCATCTTGACTGTGTGATAATGAAAATAGTTGTTGAAATAATTAGAAGCGTATTTTTAGCAGTCCAAATTCTTTATTTATACTTAAAATTGGAGGACAAAAAAATTGGCCGCGAAAATATGCTTTGTTTTACTTAATTATTTCTGTTAATTTGGTTACGATTTTCTTTTTTTAATTTAAATTCTCTGACGAATACCCAAATGAAAGAACTTACTAAATCATTGTCATTATTTGGATATTTATTTTTCTGTTATCTCGCTCAGTATAAATAGTATGCTTTTTTGTGATGAAAATCCCAGTATTCCCGCTAGTAAATCATTGTCTTCGTTATATTTTACTTTAGAGGAGAAGGACGTAATTCTTTTGCCCTAGAGTTTCATGATAATTATCATTTCGCGTTCTGCTCTCGTTTAATTCTCATTTCTAATGAATGTGATTTGCGGATGATTGTATTCCTAATGATGTCTGAAATCCACTTTTCCGCTAATCCGTTTAGATTTTAGCAACATTAACTCGGAAAATAATTAATGCAATTTGATTTTTGTTCCGTTAGTTTGTTGGATACTTATGCGTTATTTTTCTGAAGCGGTTGCAAGGATGTTGCTTTGACGACTGGTGTGAAGTACAAATAGGAATATCCCAATTTTCCGGTTATCTTTCCAGCATGCCGAAGTTTATAATGATTCACTCATCAAACTCTTCGATGTCTCTTGGAACGTATTAAATTACATAATGTGCATTAATAATGTTACATCTACACCTCGTTTTAAAAAAATCATCGATTGGAGCTGGATTGATTTAGTTTTGAGTTTCACTTTTCCCCTCGATTAGCCCACTCGCCTTAATTTTTTTTCGTCTATCCGTTTTCCTGCTTTACCATCACGTCCTTGAGTAGGAGCACCCGAATATATATTTCCTAACCGCATCCCGTGTTCCCATCATCCCTCGAAAAAACAATCCCGCCACGCATTTTCCCATGTCCTTTCTTCCCTTTCGACACTCATCCGTTTGGCTCCCGCCGACCGCCCTTCCATCTGCCGGGTATTTCGACCAGTCAGTAGTGTTCTCCTTCCGACTCCTCCCCTACACGACTTCCTTGAGGAACGTGGTGCTGACTAGTTGCTGCGTCTTCTTCGTTTCCTCCTCCATCCACCTACCATTCATTCCCGTATTCAGTCCCTCATCGCCATCTCGAGCCGTTCCCTCCTCATCCGATCTCGGCGGCGAGCGATTCCGTCTCGCGATCCTCCATCTCCCCCACGCAATCACCACGCAAACATCCTCCGCCCTCTTCGTTATTTATCCCCGTGCCCTCCCTCCCATTCGTACCACCTCTCCTCGCTGCTTCTGCGTGTCTCCATCCTCCTCCGTCGCCCTGCTTCTTCCCACACTCGAGCGCCTCTCTCCTGGTCCGTATCATCCTCTTCCTTTCGTCACTCGCCTTCATCTCCTTCCTGATTCCTCTCTTTCCTTCCATCTCAGCGAGAGAGATCGCCTCCTTGAGGACGTTCCCTAATCCCTCCCAGTCTCGGCTTCCGCCCCTTCCCCATCCTCGCCTCCCATCCCCCCCAATCTCTATCCCCTGCCTCCAACCCTTGCGTTCTTTTCCCATGATCACACACACATCCACACACAATCGCTCTCCTCTCACGATCGCTCTCACACCCAGCTCAGCCGCTCCGACACAGTCGCGCTGCCTTCTTGAACAGCCAGCGGTCTGGTCTTCTTTTTCATCCCATTCCTCTTCGCACCCCTCACCTCTTTCTCATTCTTCCTTCGATGATCTCTCGAATAAACTCTCTGACTCTTTAAATCCCTCCTATTTTTATGCTCCGTCTT
The DNA here is from genome assembly GCA_002093875.1 of Calopteryx splendens. Lineage (NCBI taxonomy): Eukaryota > Metazoa > Arthropoda > Insecta > Odonata > Calopterygidae > Calopteryx > Calopteryx splendens. The sequence goes on along the minus strand of LYUA01000076.1, from coordinate 579,150 downwards.
TTACCACCCACCTCTTCTCCGTTTGTCTTTCGCTTTCTCTTCCTCGCCCTTCTCCCCGGGTGTGAATATATCTTTTTCTCTCGTCCTTTTATTGCACGGATTGGATTTAGTTTGATATAGAAACGTGACATTTCAAGAAGTACTGGCGAATCAGTTTGGAATCGTTTTTTTCTCCACTTTCCTATTGAAAACCCAAATATTCTTAAAGTTCTATGGGAAAAACCTTTTGGACGTACTTTCTGGCATTGATTTCCGATCTTAAAGCAGGTATCCTAGGATACGAAATATTACTCGGTGTTCAAAATACAAAATATGTCACCGACGAAATGTTTTATTTGACCATCCCGTGCCGCAAAATGTTTGATTTTTTATGCATACAGACATTTAGTAAATATATTTTGCTTTGGTATATTTTTTTCTATCAAGTTGTTCGATAGTGGTGCGAGGGAGTATGACCTTAAAATTCTTTCAAACGTATATTTCTCTTCTTACCTGAAGGCTATCTTGAAATAAATAATACATTCTTTCTCTTATCACGCTTTGCCTTCTCCGCATTCTAATGCACATTCTTCCGCGCCCATTTTATGCTGTCATTCTTATTCCAGTCTTTTTCATCTACTCTCCAATCTCGCCTCCTCTTCCGCCTTCTGCCCCACAAGACTTTCCATATTGTGCTCCTGCCATGTCCTTCGCGAGTGCACAAAGCAGCTTTTTGTTTCGCAGTTTTTTTCTCCTCATCGCCGCTTCCTCTCCGAGGGATCCGAACGATTTTTTACGTCACCCTTGAATCTCCCCGACGCGCATCTGTTCTCCTCCTCCTCGCTCTGTTTATTGCCGCCAAGTTTTTTTTACGAAAGCGTTAATGGCAACGGCGTGTTTTGCCAAAACTCAGCTCATCCTTAATGTGACATGGTAGGAATAATTAAATCTAATAATGATATCAGCCGCATTAAAAAGTAGAAAACATTAATTATTTTTATTTAGGTCTCTAGTTGGTAATTGATAGGATACGTAGGCAAATGGACACGCTACGTGATCTTGATTGTTTTTCTTTCTCGGTGGGGCAGACAGTAAGTAACACAAGAAAGAGGCCTCTAGCCTCCATCCATGTTATCAGAGGTCTTCATTCATTAAATAACTCTTGGTTTCTCAGCAATTTGGTGTATTACCTACAGCCACATGCACCTCGTTCTATACGATCTTAAGGATTGCTTTGGAATTTGGTTGTTGGAACGTTTCCACGTAGAAAGTTGAATTTATTTCAATTGAGCGTAATATTTCAATTATTTTACTGTTGTTGCACTTCATTCATCGTGGTTTATGGAAAGAAAAAAATCTATTAAAAAGTGGTTGCTTTAGATTTTGCGCGACGAATATCGACTCCAGTGCTATTACTTTATCGATTTAATTTGACTTTAAAAAAAATTTATTTTGACATTCCCTTAGTTTTCTACGGTGGAGATGTGACAGAAGTGCGGCGAGCTAGCAGATACACGAGACATCCCCCCTGAAAATGCACGAGATTTACTTTTTTTTAGGCGGAAATGTCGTCGCCCCGACAGTAGTCGTCCCCGTTGTGGACTCAAAAAGAGCGTGGCTGCCATCGGTTACCGATGCTGCGGACACAATAAGTGGAGGCGTAGCCCGTCGTCGCCGTGGATCGAGGATCTGGCTGAGCGTCTGGTCGTTCCCTTGACGACCTTCCGCTGGCTCGCCGTTCGCCATTTCCAGCGATGTCCTCTCATGAACGACACAATGCTTCCCCTTCACTCCGCGCCTCCCCTTTCTCGAGGCTTCTCACATCCTGGGCCGTCGTCTCCTTTCGTTTTCTTTCCACGTCTCCCTCGTGCAATCCGTTTTTATTTATCTCCTGCAAAATTGGAAGCATTCCCTCTTCTCCTAAGAGCACCAGGCAAATTACACTTTAACCGACGGATATCTTGCGGTTTCGAATGCCAATTTCATGAGATAACCATAGAGTTTGTATGTACGGATATGTTACATGGTGAAGTTTTGGACTCACATTGAATGCCGTTTCTGCAAGTATTAGTAGCGGGAATTATTCTGATATTGAAAGGATAAACGAAAAGGATCATGGATCATGGAATGTTTCACCTCATCGAAATAGTATACTCACAATTTTTTACTGTTTTATTAGATTAAAATATTCAAGTGAGTGAAATAGTTTCAGATAGGCTCGATTGAATGTTAGGCATTTCTCAAACTCATCGGTTTCAGCTTCTTTGGTATTTTATCTTAATCTGCCCCTTCCACTGCTTTTCCTTTAACCCGTCTTTAAAAACGAGTGTTCAAAGGAACGCCCAATTGTGTGATTGGGTCTAGGAGACTTTTTTTTTCGCGCTCCTCTATATCAAATGAGAAATTTTCAAGTGCCAACCATCCATTTGCAGCGAGTTGTCTCACACACTCGTGTCCCAAGGAGCGTCAGAATACGAACCGAGGTAGTATCATCCTATGCATGGATCTGTTTATTTGTTCTCCTCCGTTAATACCGGGCTGAATACTTTCGCGTAGGACTAGGTCTAAAAATACGGAAAGTGTGGGTCGACTCACGGCCAACCTCCTGCGACAGAATTAGGCCCCCAATTGAAATCATTCTATCTTTTAAACTAAGTGCCTCGCGGTAAGCAAATTCGTGTTGGGATGGTCGTAAAAGTGTGAAGTCTAATTCACTTACTGCGCAGTGCATCGTGCGCGCGACGCTCCCTTCCCTCTCCCCGGGTGGGGAAAGTGGTGAAATGTTTTTGGGTGTGCCTCCGAGTTCCACAAAGTCAATCTCTGCGAACGTTAGCGCTTTTTCGTAGTTATCGCCGAGGGGTATCCAAGTATATGAAGAACATTACGCAAAAGTTTGAACTGAACATGTGAAAAAAAATTTTCCAGGCAACCGGTAAATACTTTTGACAACTTTTACTTGTGAAAATGTGACGAGCAAACACGTGTGTATTTTGTCTAAAAGTAAGAAAACAACGTGTCCACTACCTACCACACTCCGTCCGCGTGAATACGTAGAGTGTGTGTAATTTATCAAAATTGATGTGTTGCAGCCTTTCCCAGTGCAAATATTCAGCTCCATAACATTAAAGTTGCTGCTAAAGTAATTTGTTTTGGCGATTACGGTACTCGCTTCCAGCGTAAAATTAAAATAGTAAAAATTAAATGCTCGAAGGCCAATCGAAAGAGATGAAATGAAATAGTCTTCCTCCGATCCCGAACTTACCTTTCCATTATGAGCCATTTCCTTTCCCTTACGCGTGTAGGGAATAGCTCATTCCTTTCTCGAATCGTTCATTTCCACTCTCCGTACTACAAATCGTACGTATACGCCCCCACCTGACAGCTCAATCTGAACTGACCCTTCCCCATTATTTTCTGATTTTATCTTAAATTTGTTTCTAGTGATAGTAATTAAGTAATAAAATTATAGGTACCTTATATCGTTCGCTGTTTCACTAGCGATTAAATTATTTGGTGTCATTAAAATAAATTACCGAGCTAAGTAAAATATACCACACGCATATTTATTGCTTAATCGTGTCGTTCAACTCCGTCATTGATATCAGACACAGCATTTTCCGCAAATGTTTCACGTTCTAAGAATTCTTTATTGTAGCCAGTTTCATTTAACATAGTATGAAGGAATTAAAAATGCTCGAGGGAGTTTTCAGTTTGAATTTAATACCTTGCTCGATTGAATCTTGTGCATGCTCAATCGCAGGCGCACATGCAGAGCATAATGTATGGTAGTCTTTGGAATTCCAAGTAATAAACTACTACTAGCGAGTAGCGATTGATTTATTGGGACTTGGCACGCAAGGTTTTCCTATGTGTTCACATTTCCTTCCGAAGTTTGTACTCTCTCTGGTGATTTCTCCTTGTTTTCATTTGTCTACTTTATTCAAGTCTGCATAGCTCTATCAAATATTGATCTGTACTTTATTCTCTACGTGAATGAGTTAAGTTGCATGTTCACATGTTGCATGTTGACTTAAATTCCTGAAAACACAACACGAATTACTATTTCTTTTACACGATCCTCATCTTACTGAAAGACCAGCGATTAATGTAACTACTCTCATCTACATTGAGATCTATAATGGATAAAAACTTCGAGAGTTATAACCTTTTTTAAAAAATTGCTTTAAATTTATGTACATTTCATAACTCATGGAATCCCGGACATATTTTTCAAAGAGGCTGTATTTATTAACTATAAAAATAACTGCTGTAAGCCGCAGCTTAATATTTAAGTACATTCTGGAGGTATTTTTAATAGGCACATGGTAAGGGCAGTATTAAAAAAATGTAAAATGATATAAAAATTTGATAACGCATTCACGATCAGTACGTTCACGAGGAACTGGAGCTATAACTTTGGTCACGTATGCCATACGCGCATAACTCATTGCACGCCATCTTCCGCCATATCTTTCATCATCTGAGTAGTTTATAAAATCTAGTAAGCAGTCGCTCTTTGGGCCTAGTGTGCTGATGCGTATTAAAATCCTCTATCCTCCTCCCTCTAATTCCTCTTCCCAGCCTTAATTTCTTCATCTCCTCGTCCTTTTCGCTCTCCTTTTTTTGTCCCCTCTTTTCATCCATCATGTCTCTGTGACCCCTGGGCTCCCATTCAAGGTTTACACTTATCAATCCTCTCCCTTTCTCTCCTTTGCCCTCTTTCCTCAAACCACCCAATCCTCCCACCTATTCTCCCTCCTCTACCCCTCCCCCTTCCCTCCGCGTCTCTCCCTAAGGACTCTATGAAGTGGTAATTCCCACAGGAGGACGGAATTGATAACGTCCTCTTCTCTCCCTTCTTTCTCTATCTCATTTCTTTCACTCCCCACCGGCGCTCCGGGGTCTAGACCCAAGACTACGCCATCCCACCCCGGGTCACCCAAGCCCTCCCCTAAATACCCTTTCCCCTATTCCATTTTATCCTCTGTTTATCTGAACTCAGCAGAAACACCTTTTTCCCACACTTCCTGTGAATATCTACACAAAAGCAAGCGTTTGCGCAGGTTCCCCTTCTCTAAAAATTAAAACTGAAAACATCCAGCGCCAATGGGACAAAACTTCAATTTTGACTTTGCAAATACTCAAAGAGCTGCCCTAAGAGTGGAAAATTCCTCCAAATCGTTTATTTCTCTGTTGTGGGACTTGAACCATCATCCTTTTGACTTATGTTAAAAGGGTCCACGCAGGAATTTCACCTCTTTATTCAAGCCGCTTGCGTGAGTGATTGAACCTTTTTTTCACTATTTTTATATTTTTTGAAACAAATAGAATAACTCGAGTGACATCCAGTTTAATCGAGGTGTGTATCCATGTGAAACTACGTATTTGAAATTCATGTTCTTTCCAAATGTTTCAAAGTAGTTTCCGAGTATGGTGCGTAGATCCTGTAGTGTGTTTAATTTCGAAATAACTGTATTTTACCCCTAATAAGACATTCATCCGGGATTTTTTAGGATAAAAACGTTTGAATATTTTGACAGTTAGCATCTGTATTTTTTGTTGAAAGTATGAAAACCCTTTCTAACTGATTAAAATGAAAAATGGCTGTGGAAAATCAATATAGTGTGGCTGTGAATGAAAGTTTTTAATGTGGATTTAGCTTATTTAGAATCAGCCTCGTACCTATACTATTTGGAAAGTAGTTGCCTAGATAAAGAACAACACTCTTCATGTTTTTTTACTTAATAATGCTTTATCACATCTTCTTTCGGTGCGTTACTTAATTTTCAAGTATACGTTCAAATACACGTTTTCACTTAAAAATGATGGTGTTCATCGAAACTAATTGTAATTAGAGGAAATATGCCTATGGAAGCAAATGGAAATTTGCGAGTGTATTGATTGTCATTATGCAGCAGTTCTACCATAAAAGACCTGATTGTGTAGAATATATCTATGTACGTAATCTGCCCGGATAGCCATGACAGTTTCGGAAATAATATGCAAAGAAAATCAGACCATTTCGTGAAAAATCGTGGTGAATGAGCTGAATGTGGCAGGCTATTATTAGAAAGCCTGGGATGAGAGTCAATGGAAGCACGAAGTTTCTAGCAAGACATACATTTCTTGATAATTACATATCGTATGTGGTCGGCAGACTTGAACTTGGTGAAGATTGCGGATAATAGCTAAAATACCTAGTATTAATTTTCACTATTAACTTTTTCTTTTCGCAACCTGGTTTTAAATTCACATTGTCATCGTCAGGTGTCACCTGATTATGACAATGTAAATTTACCGAAAACATTGTTGGATTTTATTACTGACACGGTCGGAATAATTCAAACTCCACATTATGTTAGCAGGCGATAACACAAAGGAAACTGATTGACAATCAGATCGATATATGGAATATTTCTTCCCGTGCACAGTTCGTGACCACAGTTGTAGAAAACCAGACGCCGCGGCAATTTGAACCCCTAAAAAATAAAATGACAACTAATCACCGATTACGCTAATGGTTGATAACCTAGCATCCCCTGCCACAAACCCTCTTGGCAGTTTTCAGAATACACTGTAGATGCAGACCCTCCACAACGTAAATCTCGCGCATTATACGCTATGGTGATTTTTTGAGCCATTATCAGGCGGAAAAAATTACGCTTTGCTTTCCGTAATATACAGCTGTCCCTTTTACCATCCCAGTGAATAAGAAGGGGGGGATCCTTCAAGAAAGGTAGCCTCGAAGGAAGAATGAAAGAACGTGGTTGGAAATGGAATTTTCGGGGGACGGATCACGGCGTCTTGGGTGACGATGGGAAGGAGCCCCGCGTGCGGCTGCAACCTCCACCCCTTTGTCCCGTATCCGTCTTCCTCCCGAAACATGCCCCTCTCTCCCTCCTTCACTCACCTCTACACCCTTCCTCCCGCCTTCCCCGCCTCCCTCCTCTTCGTCACCTACTCATTTCCTCCTCCACCACCCTTTGTCTCGGCCGCGCTGCAGCCTTTGCGGATTGCCTGTACCTCGAAGTCCCAACTCGAATGGATAATCAAGCTTTCCTTTGTTAATTCTGTCACGTTGGCTGGTGGTGGGGGAGTGAAGAGAGATATCGGGGGTCGGAGGTAGGGCGTGACCGAAGGGAGCGGAGAGTCGGAGGAAGTGGTTTCCCTCGCCCTCGTCTCCCCCCTCTCTCTCGCTCTGTCTCCAGGGACCGAAAAATCCGTTTGCATACCTTTCTTGCCCGTTCTCCCATTGCCTATTTTTCCTTTGCTCAACCTACAAGCCCCTCTTCTCCCCACCACGCCTTGTCGTACAATTATCTTGCCTTCCCGCGTTCATCTCCTACGAGGTGCGGAAAACGAATAAGCATCCCCATATCTACGCTTAAAATACAAAAAGATTGCCGTCGCTAAGTGGAGAGATTGTTCGGCTGCGTTTTCCGTGAACTATTCGTAGCTTCTGATCTTCGACCCCTCCCAAGAAAAAATGTAATCCATCACGGAAGACACGTTGAAAATTTGGGATGCTGGATTGATCTTGATACATGCTCTTATATCAAAGAGCAACTGTACCTATATTTTGATGCATTATTATTGGTTATATACTTGTTAAGGTAGGTGTCTGCATACATGGTTTGATGCATAATGAATGTTTTTATGTGCGCATGCATTCATACTTACGCTCACAGGCATTATCGGGAAAAGGCGAAAACGAGCTTATAGTCCCTAGAACGTCGATTTACACTGAAATCCTGGAGTCACATTAGAATTATCGGAAATCCCATTAAGTAAACTTTGATGGTCCAATAAGTTTTTCTTTGAGAGTTGGAGTTGTGAGTTAACCGGTAGACTTTGAATTCTGTGTGCGTCTAGCCGCACTTTGGGCTTAAAAGCATACCAATTTATCTTGTGAGGCATATAACTCTGTCCTTGATTTTTTAAATTTAAAAAATGTAATGAGTTGCATGAATAAAAGGTTCTTTTACGATATTTACCCTACCCTCTTGCTTAAAAATTCCATGAAGTGTTACCAGCTAGAAGCGAGTAGTATTGCAAGTATTTTCACTTGCAACTTGATGAAGAAAGGCCGCCGCAAAACTCCATTCTGAGCTATCCATTACAAGTTTCTCGAGTGTTTGTGTTGAACTTTCGATGCGCCTAACCGCATCGACATCGTTTGTGAACTTTTGCCAACAATGCCACCAACTTCCGTCGGCAAAGCCGTCTAGTATTTCCAAATTACCTTTGATGATGGCAATTAGTTTGGCGCGGTGTGAGCTTTAATAATTCTGGTAAGCGTTCCGAAAGTTCAACGGGAGCATGTTAATCTGTACGCGTTGCACTTTTTGCAACCAGTTCATCTCACGTACGTACTTAATGCACTTCGCCGCCTTATGGTGTTGATGGGTAGTAATTTCCTCGTGCACCACGCACATGCAGTCTCTTCTGTGACTTCGTTGCCTGCACATTAGCAGCATGGGAACCGATGTGTGCTAGCCATTCGATCGAGGAAGTACGTTTATTCCCTTCCCAATATTTTCTCTGCTTAATGATACAGGTGCGAGGCTGTCTCTATCCAGGTTAAATTAGCAGCTCGCTTTCCATGTTGGATAACATTTTGCGGGTAGCTGTCAGCAAGGTCTCCTATTACAAACGGGTTGTAGTTCCCCTGGGAAAAGTCATAATTTCCGTTCAATTCTTAGAATTTCATGCATGCGCAGAAGGGGACAAAAATTATAAATAATACCGACAGACCATTTGATTTATTCGTTGGCCAGAATCGATTTTTTCCTTGGGCATGGTTGTTTTCTTGGGCATTTATTTACGTTCATAATTTAAATGCCTAAAGTTCCTTCCTAGAGTTAATAATGTTCGTATTGTATTACTCGGTTCATAATACATTTAAAATTCCATGACATTCGCTTTAGCGTTCGTCTATGCGGTTGCACTTACGGTTACTTAGGTTCATCCGCATTATAAATCAAGGGCATGGACAATCACCTGCTGTGGTAACCACAAATGGCATATTTATGTGGCAATGCAGCATAGTACACCTACACGTACAAAGGCGTTTTTAAGTATAGTAGGTGGATATATAGGTATACATAAATTGCGAAATTTGTGGTCAAGTTACGAGGTGTATAAAATTTATGCCATAAGTTACATAATAAAGTGGCTTCGAAAACCATAGTTTCTCAATCTCCATCAACCATAATTATTCCAATATTGAATCATACTACAATATTTCTCTAGGATCATGCTGGTGTTGACTCATAAATCCTGTAATAAAATAGCCTTTTATTTCATAGTGCCTTTAGTATTGTTATTTTTAATACGACCACATTCAATTAGACCAGGAAATCGAGATTGGAAAATGATCGGTGATTTATTATGGTGATATCACATTTACCTGTACATGGTACATAGCAAGCCATCATTAGGGTGTGTGACAGGGGTTGTTATCTCGCCAGACATGCGCCATCAAAATATATGTAAATTACTCATGCTAGAAACAAATGGAATATTTACAAATTCATGCGATGGAAGGATATACCAAGAGCTAAACATGCACTACATATATTTAAGCATAAAATAGTACTCCACGCATGCAAGACGATCGATTATTAGGGATTTAAATTAAAGAAGATAAAATTGAGAATACTAACTACTTAGCGTAAAATATTCCTTCCTGAGCGATATTTTTGGCAATTATTCTGATCCGTTATCGTTCGCGGGAAAAATGATATTTTGATCTTATCCTTTCAACATTTTATCTCTCTAATATTATTTTCTAATCTAATCTCTCCCACCGTAGTACGACTGGGTTTTTAAACGTTTAGATCATCATCAAAAAAGAGACCAGTTTTTATTTTGTGTAAAAAGATTTTACGTATTATTTAGCCCTCGATCGGTGAGGGAATGACAATCAAGTACTTCTAATAATCCAGTAACGCTGCTCAAATTATAATGGCACTGGTTAACAAATATACCCCCTTTTCGCTGAATGTGACCTAACACGCCAATGAAACCCACTTCGTGAGGATCGTGAGGAGGTATATACGAGATAGAGGTATATTCTAAGTGAGACCTGACAAGAGAAAGATAACATCGCTCTTTTACACTCTCGCCGCATTTCCCCACTACCCTTTTAATAAATCCTAACATTTTGCTAGCTTCCCCGCATATCTCCGAATATCAACGCGTATTAGCACATCAAGATGTAGTAATGCCTATTTATATTTTAAAGCTTAAATGATGTAGGTAACGCTGCATTTGATGGGCTTTGAATCTGACGGAAAGTATTAACTGTTGATTTAATACCAAGTTCAGTTTCAAATAGATCCTTAGTCGTTTTGAGGGATAATTAAATGTCTCTATTGAGTTTTTATCTTTGAAACGGTCGCCAACGCTTAGGTAGCCAACGGTGACACCTCGGGTGTGTGATAAATAACAATTTTCCCAGATCTCGTTCATCTTCACCGTTGAGTGCTATCAATTGCAAGGTCCGTAGCAGCAGATCTCTCGTTTCTTCTAACTGCCTAATTCTTCGCTTCAAAGTTCCCATGAATATTATTATCTCATGAATATCAACCGTATCCGCAGTATACCTCAGTACATCCTGCAATTGCCTTCATGAGGCTCTCATTTTTCATAATATTTCCGAAGTATCTCCCTTCATGATAAAATATGAAATATCCAAAAACCAATAATTATAATTAAGTTCAATAAACACCCTCTTGGTTGTTCGCTTTCCCGCTGAGATGGATTCCGCTCGTTCCGAGAGGGATGGATTCCAGAGGGAAAACAAGGTTTATATTTGGAGGGGAATCGTGGTCGGAAGAGAGACGAGTGAGGCTCAAGAAAGCTTCTCATGGGAGTCGTGTGCGCGTATTTGTGCCTGCGAGCGCGTGTGCTCACGGAAACACACCCCTGCACGACCCCTTTTCATGAAAAGTCCAGACACCGACACCACGTGCATCCGTGTGAGGGTTTTGACGGGTTTTTAGTGGGATGCTTTCATCGCCATTGGCTGGAAAAGCGGCGGTGGCAGGGGTGGCACGCGCGAGTCTCTCACCTCCACCCGCTCAAACCCTCCCCCTCCCCAAATCTTCCCCCACTCTGCAACCCGGTCCTTCTCGCCTAGTCCTCCCAGCGACAGGCGTGCGTTGCCGTTAGATACCTCGGCGGCATCAGCAACCATATACGCAGGAGAGAGAGAGACGTCGATGACGAAACGTCCGATTGTTCAAAGTTTATGCTTTGCATGCGGATGAAATTTTGTCCCCGGTCCACTGATGAAAGAATACCCAATGGACATTTGTGGTCAAACTCGATGAACGTGCTTAGACCGATTCATGCCAGCCGTCGACGAGATTTCAATGCTCACACATTTGATTTGATCTGACGAAGATCTACGGTGGATCTGGTTTTTGAGTCCACTTGTGCTGTGAAACTCCATGGTTGAATCGGCAAAGAGAGCACATCCTTTTTATTTCACAGAACATTTAAATGCGGAGAGTTGACCATGTTTTCAATTTTCAACATTTCGATATGCGTAGGTCGTTCCTGGGAGACGGATGATTAAAACCGAGGATGGTGGAGCCC
>LYUA01000076.1:551463-562744 GCA_002093875.1 Calopteryx splendens | reverse complement strand
CCTCTCCCTCGCATGCTCTCCTTTCCTCGTCAACGTGCTCTCCAACGAAGAGACGCTTTAATTTTTCAAAAGTTTCCTTCCTTCCTCGCTTGCGGGGTCTATTGCTCGTATCCACGTGGAGTGGCGTCGCTGGCCAAAAAAAACGACCTGGTGAAAAAAGGGCCTTGCCCCCTACCACCACCGGATCTACCCCTTCCCTCCACTGGAACTAACACCCCCTCCCTCTGCTCCGCTCCTCCTCCCCTCACTCCCTCCCTCTCTCTCTTTCTCACTCACTCTCCATCCATCTCACTCTCTCTGTCTCTCCCATCTCTCGGAATGAGTTGCGAGTGAATTTCAAAGAGGTCGGTCGACCTCGCGGGAACCTAAATTACTCCACCATTCTGTGCGGGTAATGGGCGAGGCTATGAGCACGCGAGAGGCCCCGAAATGCATTTAATCACGATGAATGGCGGGCATGATGACATTTTCGCGGCCATTTGTTCGGAGCGTGCGGTGATGACATCGGATTGACGCAATTTTGAGTCCATTCGTTGAGGTGATGCCATCAAAGAGATTATCAAATTTGGTGACCGTTTCTGAGTTTCTAGCGCTCACTAGGCATTTTCAGACTGGACTGTGGTATGCGAGTGCGTAGTCGCACATCTGTGAAAACACCTTTTCATCTTTATGGCGAACCTGAGAAGCAAAATATGTATGAAAACATTTAGTTTCCAGTAGTTGGTAATGTTTTATGAAGCAATTGAAATGGCTGGGTCCTTGGCATTGCGTTTCAGTAAATTTCCGACTGTATTTCACATGAGTATCCGAAAAAAGAGACAAAAGAAATGACAGACGTGCGTAGGCATTTATTCATCGGTTTGTAGTTCATACACAAAGTTTAATTTAGCAGTGATTTTTTCGTTTTTAACGTAGTGGTTTTTGTCACCGTGAGAGGACAAACATTGGGGTGATAGTCCAGTCTAGAATGGCGCAATCTGCTACTGCCCTGAGTCTTCCGGGTTCAAATTTGGTGGTGAATTGTTACTTCCTTAGCTAAGCATAATCAGTGTGGGTTTATAGGCATCGGATTTATCTGAAAAAACCATACGTGGAAGAGGGAAAGGAACTGAGCCTCTTGCTCTCCACGCGTAATTTTACACGCCATAGGGATTAGTTCGCTGTGTGCTCACCCCTCACTTATCCGATCAGCGTTCGGGTTCGTGACCATTCCTTTATTGATGATTTGTTCAGATGGAAAACTATTGCTGGATTCGAGTTGTTGAAATTCTGACGGCTAATTCCTGCTGAGATTGTTCAAATGCAATTTTTCCCGCAGTGAATGAAGTTCAGTTAAAAACTTTAGTGAGGAAAATTATTACAAAAGCCTAGTGTCTAGAATTTCACAGCTCTGTACACTTGGAGCGCCGATGGTGCAACATTTCAGCTCCGTAATTACATGGTGAATACTTTGATAATGAGCCAGAACATGACAATTAATTATCCGATGAAAAATTAATGTTTAGGCTGATGTAGGTTCGGTATTTAAAAGGTCTTGCTAACGTGTATTCTACGTCGAAACATTTGTTATAAACTGGGTTCACTTAGTCAACTGCTAGATATAAAATAGGTTTTGTAACCTTGTGTCAATTGAGGTACCTTAATTATCTCCAGGTGTATCCAATTATGTATGCATTCGTGTTCTTACTTGCCCGTAATGTCATTGATACGATAAATTGAGACCTAATAAAATTGCAATCATTTCCCTTTCATTTTTATGTGCCAAAGGTGAAGATTATTATTCTTACATAAATGTATTATCTTACGCTCATCTGGTGCAAGTGAAAGAGAAAGCCACTCCATATTTTATCATTGCATATAGTATTTTAATTATAGAATTTCTAGGCATTGGTAAACTGATGTGGTCTAAAATGATGTGCCGGCCTTTCTTTAATTCGAATTTTTAAACCTCGATAGGTGGATATTCCTCTAATTTTGCTCAAATCGATCCTTCTTTCGCTAGCGTACTAAATAGGACACTCCTCCATGAAGTTTCGGTGACGAATAGATAATGTTAAACCATAAGCAATACCCACGGTGCTGTCGTTTCAGTATATAATCTTTTAATTCCCATTAATGATCGAAACAGGAGGTGCGGTTTAAGTCACCCTTCGATAACTCTAGTAGGTAGTAATTCGCTCTGTGTGGGGATCCATCACTCTTCCACTCGACGACGGGGTCAATAGGAAACGGGGGGAGCAATTAAGTGGAGTGAAGTGGGGATGTAGGGAGAAGGCGTTATTAGAAGAAGAAAAGAAATGGAATAAAAGATTAGGGAAAAGGAAGGAGTCGGGGAAAAGGCGGCAAGCGATGAAATATGGAACGGGATTGTTTCCTCTGATTGCCGGTTGGTGGAGGGAGTGACGTCACCGACGGTCATATGAGGTGTTGTCATGAAGCGGTGATGAATGAAAGGATGGGGAGCGGGAAGGGGTGCACGGGTGAGAACGGGGGGAAGGGAGAGGGTGGTTGGACGTGGTTTGCGGTACCCGGCGTGACAGGTGGCTCAGGGGCGACGAATCCGTGCGATGGACAACGAAAGCGATGGGGAGAGGGGTGAAAATTCGAAGAAGGTGGAGGTGGTTGACGTTCGGACGTAGTTGAATGCTGAAGGCGGCGTTAGAAAGTTAAAGCGAGTTAGGTAAGGGAGGAGGGAGGGAAAGGACTAGGAGGTAGGATTCGTGATGAGCTGAATGAGAAAATAAAAAAGTGTTGATGCCATTCCGCGGGAGTGCTTCCAAACCCCACGTAACAGTTTTCAAGAAAAGGTCCAAAAACCCTACCTCCAATCGGTAGAGACCGCCTCCGGTAAAATAAAAGACAGGAGGTGGAGAAAAGAAGGGTGCGCGGGTGAATGAAGAGTTCACTTGGAGGTTCGGGGGTGAATCCCACGGCGGAAGGAAAGGTCTTGTGGGTGGGTGGAAGGGGGCGGGGAAGGTGGAGCTGAGTTGAAAGGAAGAGTCGATTGGGGGAGAGGGGTCGGTATCTCGATTCTAGCGATGGAGATGCGGTGCGTCAATTGGAGACGCCCGGAGAATTTAATAGGGATTCGAATTGGATGGAAATGGCCGTGGCTCGAGAAGAAACGCGCGTAGGAACTCAGGTGCGAGGGGAAGGGCATGGCAATTACAAGGCGAGATTTGCATCCGTGTGGGTGTCGGTTCATTTCCTCATGGTGGAGAGTCTATCTTCTATCTCCTTGCGCTCCGTTTTGTTCTGTTCCTGGCGAGACGATGGAAGGGAAATTAATTCGAAGAACCATCGGATATTGATTCTGGAACAAAAAATGTACGCCATTGCTGTGAGTAAATACGAGGAATTTTTCTAGCGGAGTACCTTTCATGTATATAACATATATAGCTTATACCTAGCTTATTTCTTATATAGAACTCAGTTGCGTACTTACACTTATATTTGCTTTATTTGTAGAATCACATTTCCCTTTTCCGGTCTCTCGAAATGTCCTTTTTTCAAATGAGAGAGAATGAGAGAGTTTTCAAATGATTTTCATCTAAGAAATTCTTTTTCACATCTACTATATTTAAAATGACGTATTTGGTCCTCGTATTGATTATTCGTAGGAATTTAATTTACAGTTGAACTCGTTCATAACGTAAAAATGGAGTTCCTGACTGTAGCGAGTAAATTCTCTAGTTCAAATTATTATAATTTAATTCCTTATCTTCCTTACGTATGTAGGTACGGAGCAAACTCCACCCAATTTCGCAAAGTATGAAGTTTAATTTTCTGGTTTCTCGAGGTAAAACATATTCATATGTTGTCCATAAGCCTTTTGATCGCGGCGTCGCCGAAGTAACAAAAATATATCTTTCGATCCAATTTTTATGGATACACACCCGTTCTCATTATTAGACCTTAACCTCAAAATTGATTATCATAGTTTTTCGTTGACTAGAATTTCGAGTAACCGTTGTAACCAACGAAACTAACCATTCATGTGGATTTGTACGTAACCGAATGTTTTTGTGTACTTAAAAACCAACTTTAGCCTTGCTATGCAATGGGTTTATAATTGAGTAGAATCCCTAATACATTAAAGTACTAATGCTCAGCCAAAGTGAGCTAAAATATAGCTCTTGATCTATGCATGAATACATGTAATTACCAATTTATAGAAACATAATATAAATATTGAATATTGCTATTTCGGACAAAATAGGAAATATCCCATGGCCTAGGTAGTTTCTCCTGACAAGTAACAAGAATAGAAAGAAAAGGATGGAGAGATAGAAAAGAGAGTCAAATTTCAGAAATATAACGTTTTATGTAATGCTGTGTAAGTTTTATTTTTTAGGGTTAGTGAAATAATGGCAGTATAATTCGCCTCTATTCTGGAATTTTAAAGACAATACTTAGGGAATGTTTCTGTCTTTACAGAGAGTAATAAGAAGTTTGCAGTTTAATTCACGAATGCTTTTCGAGTTGAGAGAATGATGCTCGCTTCTACTACTACCTTTATTTCATCCATTTTCTTCAATTACGTTTACTTTCCCAATAATGAAAAAAGCGTTGTAATGATGGAGTGACGATTGACGCGAGAGAAATGTTGTCAACGGAGAAGTTTTCTCCGCCGAGAGCCACAGCTGGTTTTATAAACTAAGGACAAAGCTATCGCTAACACTAGGAACGATGGGCACAGCTTGAAGGAGGCCCAGAGTGCGGAGGGATGCAGCGAGTGTTTCTGATGAAGAGGCCCCATTATGAGTTCTGAAGGGGTGGCTGCGAGGGGGGCTGTGAATGGATGCGAAAATGGAAGTTGACGGAAGGGGAAAGGGGGGGGCCGGGGAGGGTCGCTCCCTGTGAGCCCAGGCGTAGTGCGGGTGGGGGAGAGGACAAGGATCCGATCAGGGTTTGTTTTCCGAAGGGCACCGTGGAACGAGGGATGGGGAACGTGAGGGGGAGGGCGGGAAGGAGGCTCCCTAAGGAAGCACCTCGGGCGCTCCAGGGCCGGCTAGCAAGGGGGGAGGGATGGAGCAGGGCAGCTTTTTTGTCGACCGCCCGGGGATGTTTGTAGGAAATATACATACGTGCCGCGTTGGTTATAGGTGATGTTTCGGGGAGTTCGCCGCTCCCTGTTTAGAAAGGGGAGGATGGAGACTGTTATAGGGGGAGTGGGGTGGTGGGGGTTTTGAATGAACGCGTGGCTTTTTGAAGGTAGCCCTTGTGTTCGTCCGTTGGCACTCGCTTTTTTGTAAGCCGAAAAATTCCTGTGGCGAGGGGGAGGGCGGATTGTTAGCCCGATGAGCTATGGATTGATCGAGTGGTGTGCTATGGGGACTTGCTCTGGAGGCACTGGATCTGGGAAGGGATTGGCTGGGGAAATTATCAAAATAAATGATGAAATATAGTTTCATTCAAATGGTTATATTATAACTTCAGGGATCTATTATTTTTTTCCGTTTCACAGTAAATGTTTAACATCCTAGTACCGTTTGGCCACATCGTTCTTTAATTGCCTAAAGTAATTTACCTAAGTCTTCATCTTGTATTATCTTTTATTCTAATTAACTTTTGTTAGTCTATTCAGTTGGTTGCATAAGTCTTGAAATTCAACTCTAATAAATTCCTTAATAAATTCTATTTACTACCTTCGTGGCAACTTCAGGTTTTTTAATAATGTGCTCAGAATTTCTAGCGAATTTAGCAGTAATATATAAGATGTTCAGTTGACTGTACAGGTTTCAATTAAATTATTTGCTTTGATTCAATGGAACATGCATTAAAGGGAATGCTTTATGTTGTCAGATGGTGCGGTCTGAACGCATGGAAATGAGAATTTTGAATTGCCAATTAAAAGTACAAGCGGTGGGGTAGTGAGGATTTCATGCGCCAAGGGGCGAAATCAAATTGTGTGCCCCCAGTTGTAATTTTACACCACGAAATATGTATGAAAATTTTCCGTCCCCCTGAAATCGGTACCCGGAGGCCAGTGATCCACTCTTCTCTCCCCTCGGCACGCCTCTGATTAAAAGACCAGGTGCTCGATATATCCATCTTAACCGTCAGTGCCATCACAGGATTTTGACCTCCGTTTATCTTCTTGTTCAATTTAACCTCAACATGGGTATTTTACACTCCGTCATCTTACATTCTCCGCACTCACCAATCTCGGGTAGCACTGCATTCCAACAAATCCGAGGGTTCTTCTTCAAATTTTCCGATCGCTATTAGAAAACCCAAATCCAGTCATCGCCCAAAGACTAATTTTGGTTGGGGTTTTAAATAAGAAATTATATGTTTTTAAAAATACTTCTACCTCAATATTTGGGAAGTGGAACCATCAATGGTAATGTATGTAACCTGGTATCCATTTCTACGTGAAAGTTGCGCATTTTTAGGCACACGATTCCAATACCTAGTGATGATATTGGTGTACCGATACCGGACCGTGATAAATAAGGAATTTTGTGAAATTTGATGTTAATGTTAATTTTATGATAATTTTAATTGAACGAATTAAACAGACAGCCAAATGCGTTCGTTGTAGGAGTGATTAACGTTGAGATGCTGGAGCTCTTCTCTTCGCTGGGCTCTTGAAGCCGGCAGCACATGCACAAGAAAGTGAGATATCCTTTCCCTCTACTGGCCAAAGCATGATGAAAAATTTGTTATCCCACTATAATTTATCATTATAAAATGGCGTCACGGTGGTAAATATTATATTCTTGAACGGAAATTGGGATACATGGCCACCAGCAATAAATGTTCAAATAACTTGGTCTTGCGTCACTTGATGGATTGATGTGTTTTCTAGTTTTTTCAAGGTTTGTGCAATTTTAGTTGGCATTTTGAAGTTTTCCTCCGGTTTAAGTTATATCACGACGTAAGCTTAACTACTAAAATAATGTGGAAAAATAACAAACCATGCCTGAGAGTGGAACCCGCGGTCTTATCCCACTGGCGGGAGCATTGTAAACCGTATTATTTATACTAGATTGGAATTCCTTATAGGACACATACACTAAAGTTTCCGTGGCTTCCCTTGGGAAAATTAGAAGATAGCACTGTCCATCCAGGCATATCAGGTGCAAATCGACCATCTGCGTTACCAGTTGTACCGAGAAAATAAAAAAATGGAGGCAACCTACTGTTTTTCCAGTCTGTCATAAGAATAAATATATAGTATCACCTGTCTTAAACTGACCACCGCTGTGTCCAGCAAATATATCTTTGGATGGAGAAGAATTTTTTTTCAGAAATAACGACTTTAAATGGCGGCTTTGGTTACATTTTTGGTCACCTAGAATATTTAAGTCTTCCAAGAGTAACATTTTCATTGACTACATTGTATTGCTGCTAATTATTTTAAATTTAAACTTTTTAGTGAATTTAGGGTCTCTGGTAATCAACAGATTATTTTTACTCCGTAACCGATGGACGATGCAATAATAATTATTTATACACGTATAAAAGCTATTATATAAATATATATATTAATTAATTACTTACAGTCACTTGACACGTGCCAAACATTGGGTAACCGCTGGCACCTGTAATAGGTTGGGAAGGAGGGAAAATGCATGCACATTTACAGTGTGAAAATGAGTTCTGTTCCGGAAAAACGTTGCCACCTAAGGGAGTGACCGCTTAGTGGAGGTGGCGTTGAGGCAGGTTTCACTGTAAGTTAGAAGTGGCTTGAACTATTACATGGCCTTCCGTCATGTCTCGTGGTGAAACGCTGGCTGAAGTGCGTGCCATAGATGGCGGTGCTAAGCCTCACACTGTCTCTGCGGATTCTCCTTCCGGTGGGTAATCCATTCCTCATTTTCAATCCTGCCAGCTTTGATTCGAGTCCACACCCTCGCTCTCTCCACCACCACCCCTCATTCCTCCCTCGCTCGCACCCCCCTCCCCTTGGAGTGCATCTCATGACTCGACGGAATCGCCTCGAACGGTCTCTTTTTGAACATCTCGGGTCTCGTGGGTGCGTGCCTTTTTTCCCCGGAGGCGTACGGAAGAGGAATAAGGGCGACGCTTTACGTTGAGGGGAGTGTCACGGACGAAGTGACGCATGGATCGGTGGGGGTCGGTTTCGTGACCAATCCCTCGCCTAGCTCGCCACTATCCTCTTTCTATCTTTCCCCCGTGCGTGCCGTCTACCTGTTTTTTTCCACCTCCTCCCTCCCTCTCTCCCCCATCGTAAGTTTTTCGCTTTCTGCTGTCTCTTCTCCTCCCCTCATATTTTCCTTCGCTCTCGCATTATTCGTCTTTTTGACGGTCTTAGGTTACTGTCAGCAAGCCTCCGCATTTTCCGCAGCTGTTTTGTGCTCTCCCTCAAAATGTCATTCCAAGCTAAAAAGGCCATTCTGAATATTTTCCCCGCCTTATCTGCTTGTGATACTTGCCAGTGTTGGCGTGCTTCTTTCAGCGACAGAGATGGTTAAGTGACAGGGACGATTGTAACCATGAAGCCAGTAACGAAGTTGGAGTCGATAGATTAGATTTACACGGAAGTAACACTGGGAAATGTAGGTGTTTTCATCATCGCCATGAGAAAAAAGATGACGTTATGCAAATTTGGAAATATTTTGCGGATTCGCACTCATTTTGTTTATTTTTGGGCCAAGCATTTGCCTTTTAATAAGAATATTGCATATTTGAGCCGAATACATTTTGCATTCGTACACATTTATAAGTAACCGCTGGAGGTATTCGTACACATTTTTAAGTGGTACAAGTAATTATTTACTTGCTTATTGCAGTTTCAATTAGGCTCACTAGCGACCAGTACTACCAGCTGCTGTTAATTTTAACCGTTGCAATACAGGCGATCAAAAAATTTAAAATGAGTTACTAATAAGCCAAAGGTCACATAATTAATAAACCCAAATTATCTTGTCTTTTTAGAGTATGATATTATTACAAGAGCTCTTCAGCGGGAGTGATCTAATAGTCTAATACTGAAATTTTTTAAATAGTTAGTCATCATCTGTCACTTTAAATTAATTATTATAAATAAACTGAGTTCACGTATATCCTTCGGTATCTGTTTAATACAAATACCGTAATGTATATTTGTTTTAGAGATTGTATATTTTGAGTTGTAATTTGTTCTTATTTTATGAACTCGTTTGAGTTCATTACCACTAAATTTAATAGATTTTCTTTCTATTTCACAATTAATAAAATATTGTTTAAAAACATTTTCAAATTCCGTTTCTGCAACGTAACCCCCACCTCCAGTTCCATTTAAAAGTCTTGTACCACCCGATTCTTCAGCCGCTTCATCTTCTAATCCAATTTTGTTTCAAGGGCGATTTCCTAACTTTCACCTCCATTTTCATTCTTCGAGATACCCATTCTTCGTTCTAATTCCCTCCCAAGTCCTAGACAAGTCGAGGAGCGACGTCGTCCTCCCACCCTCCACTTCTCCCTTGCATTTAAATCCCTACTTACCTGCCTCCTCTCTTCCCACGCCGTTTTCCTCCCATGTCGCGGCCCACTCTCTTAGCCCTTCCCCCATCGCTCTCTGCCTGCCTTTCGCCACTAAAACGCCTCTGCACACTCAAATCCTTCCACTCCTCCTCCTGCAAACTCACTCCATTATTCCCATTCCTTGCCTAGTCAACCTCCTCCTTTGCATGCAGTCTACTCTGTTGCCCGCCTCCTTCCAATTGGTTCTTGCGAAAGCAGGAATCCTCCTCGCTCCACTCGACGAAGAATTTCTTTTCACCTCTTCATCCTCGCCCGAACTCTCCCCTCACTCCTCCGGCTCTTTATCCCTGACAGATTCCCTGCCACATTTCCTCCCTCCGTCTCCCAGTCGCCTACCCGCTCTCACTCTTTCTTTCTCTCTCTCTCCCTCCTCTCCTTGGCGACTCATTTATATGTACCCTCTAATGACCTCATCATCCAACTCCCGTATCATATTACCCCTTTATGTATTCCCCAAAGTCCTTATCTGACTAGTCCGGCCCCCTCCTTATCCCATCCTCGTCCGCAGTCCCAAGCTCGTTCCCAAAACCCTCAACTCCTATCCTCTTCATTTTTCCCCGAAAAAACCTCTTCAGGATCTCCCTTCCACCACTGGTTTCACGGTCTCTCTTTCTTATCCTCTCACCTCAGTCCTCACATTTCTCGTCTTTTTAAGATGTCAGATGTTTTTATTTATGGCCGTTCTGTAAATAATTTTTTTTCGGCCTCGACGTCACAGTTTCTCCTTTTAATGTCTCTCTCAAATTTTTCTGCATTGCGCACGCTTCTGCTCTTCGGAATTGCGTCCTAGCTTTTATTGCCTTATGGAAACATAAATAATTGGCCAGGATACGAAAATAAAAAATGAGTCTATTTTTTCCAATAAATTGAGGTTAAGTGAAACAAACATTTCATTTTCAGGACCTCTTCAATCATTCATAAATATTTAATTTCAAATATGAAATTTAGATGAGTTTCAAATTTATTTTATTCCCTGGCTACATTTTGATTCCCTATTGTATCTTTCGAATATTAGTTTTGATTTTTATTTTCAATTGGTATATTTTTCTTCCCTCCGCCATTGAAATGCCGATACTTTTATATATAACTGTAACGCTATTTTGTGGCTCTAAGTCCATTCAAAAGGAATGCCGTTTCTTGCGTGTTTATCTCCATGACTCTCAATCCTTCCTTTTCGCACTCATACATCTGTCTTTCTCAGTATCTCTCTAAGCCGAATGAAAAACGAAACTATCCTCTGGTTCCCTTCTCGATGACATCATTGCGATGATACCTTCTGTTCCTCCTCCTTCTTGCCTAACCTTGGCTAACCATCGCCACTCGTATGGCTAATGTCGTTTTATAGCATGCAGAACATAGGAAGTGTGCATCAAAATATCTTCAAATTCTTCCAGTGCTTATTTATATTTTTTCGTCTCATTTTTCCTCTCGTATTTTTTGGCGTCAACTGCTCACGTGATTTCTAGCTGTTAAAAACCAATCTCAGTTCGTATTTTGCCCGCGGCCATTTATTCTGCTTTATCTCCCACTTACTGGACCCCATATGCGAGTCCACCCATTTCGCATATCTTGCCGTCACCACCGATCTCCTCCTATTTCACTTCACCACGGCATCTTCCCCGCACCCAGCCGCTCTCGACTTCCTTCCTCATTATTCACCCGTGGTGGTTTTTTGTCAAACCCCATCATCTTATTCCTTCCCCTCCCCATTGCGTTAACACTCTCCCATCTCTCCCTTAGCTGCCCGCACACACTCTCTCCACCGCCACGGCCACACACGAACACA
>LYUA01000076.1:523946-539270 GCA_002093875.1 Calopteryx splendens | reverse complement strand
CCCCCCGGTCCCCCCCTCCTGCCGAGATCGCCCTCTCCCACACACCCCAGCCACGACCCTCCCCTAATTCCTCCCTCCTGCCTAACCTTCCACCCTCACTCCCCCCTTCCGCCCACCTCCCGGTCCAGGCCGTCACCGACCCTCTTTCCTTCTCACCGCTTCTGTATCTCTTTCCCTTCCCTTTCTGGAAGATAGCATTGTGTTGAGCCCAGAGGTTCCTCACCGTTTCGTTTGCATCCGGAAAGTTCGTAGAATTGAACAAAGCGTCCGCAGAGAGGAGAGCGCACTCGTCCGGCCCTGCTGCATGTGCGAATCTTTATCCGGAAGTGTGTGTTGAGACCGCTCGCCCCCCCCCCATCCTTTCCCTCACCCCTTCGATCCCTTTCTGAAATCCCCGTTTCGTTCCCCGCGTGATGAATGAAGACCTTAACCCTGCCTATAAAGTGAAAATCTGGCGTTTTAGTCTAGCCGTGCGTTTTTTGCACATTGGTATTTTTTCCGTAGGGTCATCACCTCGAAAATTCTCCTCGAACGGCTAAAATGCCTACCTAACCCACCTTACAGCGTAACCTAAACTCGCGTAATGAAATAATAGCACAACAAACCTCAAGAAATTTAAAAGGAGGGTTATACAATCATTTTCAGAATAAGTTAGTCAAACAATATCAATTGCCCCGGTTATGATTCCGGCATATAATAACTGTATTTGAATCCGGGATCCTTCGTTGCAACGAAATATAAACAGCTTACCTTGTTTGAAAAATGAAATTATTAGAAATGAAGGTCTCTGCTGAAACAGTTCAGCTATCGAGTGTTCTTTCTTATGTTTCTGTGTTAACGTGTGTTTAATGATCTCCAAGTGTTTCTATATATATATCCACATCCTCCTCCACCATGGGTTTAACATAGTGGTGGTGAAATTTCGAATTTCTCTCATTTCTTGGAGTTTTAAACAACGAAGGATAGAAATAAAATTGATTTACGTGGGTATAAAGAACTCAGAATTACACGTATGTTTCATCTTATGAATTTAATGTTCATGAATAAGTCAGAAAACACTGATTGACACTTTTCTCGTCACTATCGAAGAAAATAAATGATCAAGGTTCAGCGCTAAATTTTTAAATAAGCATTACCGTAATGACCGATGACTGATATTTATAATGATTTCATTTACTTTGCGTAATTTCCTTCATATCGGCTAGGAATATACGATATTAATATTTCACTACACAATTTATTGGACAGACTTCGTCTGACATTTAAATTGTATAATTTCAACTCCGGATATCATTGAATCATCCGGCCGACTCATGGAAGTGTGTTTATGCATTGGAATGTTTAGATGACGATACTTTTAAAAACTGTATTGACTTTCGCAAAAAGCGGAAAGGATACATTGCAATTAAGGGCACAATTAGTTCAAATAAACGGACAACCTATTTTTACGAGTCCATCCAATGAAGTCCATCCATGCTCTGCCTATTTGGAGTCAGGAACTTGAATCTTGTAGCATGTGATGTTTCAATTTCCGTTCCTTTCCCATCTTTTTTTCTGATCCGTATTTCATTTCCCTTCTAAAACTCCCTCAGCTCCCTGTATACCTTTCCGTTTCTTTTTTCATTTGTTCCTTTCAATTCGGTTGTCATGGCAACGCTTTTTGAAGGCTCTGGATCTTAACGATTTCCCATTGACTCTTATCCTCTTTGGGCCCTTCCTTTGACGATCTTTATTCACATTGCAAGTAGCACTTCCAAACCTTCAGCCTTTTTTTTATCACCCATTTCCTTTGAGATAGTGTACGTATTGTCCTCGTATGCATCTGTCGTCTTTGTTATCAATTAATTACACTTAGTTTTTATGCTTATTAGACCTTTTTGCATACTTCTTCATGAGAAACGTCAATATGATTTAAAGGTAATACTAATATTGATGCTGATCTAATCTAAGTTAGTTTTGTTGAAAGAGCTCATTGCTATATTATTATTCAGCAATAAATTCGGTAAACTGTTACAGAAAGACTTAAATGATGTTTTTAGGTGTCATCAATTTTCCTATATTCTGAGCTCTCTTTGGATAGATTGTTGGCACACAATTTCAAACATTATCAAGATCATTTATTATGAATTCTTTACATTGGTTATCTAAGATTGAGTTTTTTGGCAACTTATTTCAATTACCATTAAGCTCTGCAGACGATACTGACGTGACTGGTCTCCTAGATTAGTTTTATTCGTTTATTCGTTGGCGTAATCACTTTGTGGATATGAGTATCGTAAGATTATATGTGAAAATTCCAACTTATTTTAATCTGTAAAAACATACGTGAGGAGCCAAGAAACGTGAAAAATCAGCCCGCGACTATTAATTCGTTTTTGAACAAAATGTGTGTTAGCATGCTAAATAAAAACATATTTTTCTAAATTCAAGACTTGTGTTAACGTTGGCAAATATTTTACTTTCTGTTGAGTTGCGGTTTCATAAGAAAGATGGGACTTAACAGTTTTAGAAGGGGATGATTTTATGGGTAACTTGGAATATCGTAATTAGTTAACGGCATAACAGCTAGTAAGTGCTTAAAATCTGGATAGTGTTCAGAAATCCCAAGGCATCTCGTGGAAACCGGAAGGAATAAAGACCCTCGACGGTGCGGGAAAATGTCAAGAACGAATTATATTTCCTCCCTCCTCCTCTCCCCCTCATCAATTATCGGCTGCCGAGTTTGACTGATCCAAACTCCTCATCCGATAGACACCAGCGTCTCGCCTCCTGCCGTTTATGGGATGAAGGGAAAAAACCTCCTTCCCGTTCCACCATCCATCATATCCTCATTTCTCCTTTCATGAGCTTTAATTGGTCCTCTCAAGATGTTGCGAGAGCAGATAAAGCTGCCTTGATCCTAAAATAGCCGAAAGCTCCTCAGAAAATGTCCATCTCTCACGTTCTCCTTATTCATATCTCTAGTGACTACTATTTCTACTTTTATTTCTCTCCGTTTCATCTTCATTAATTTTTCGTAATTTCCCCTCAGTTTCAAGAACTTTAGCAAACATCTTTATTGACTGACGTCACGGTTAATTCTCGTTCTATTTCCCTTGATAGCGATCCCAATCCATTACGACTTATTCCACAGCTCTGTTCCCCGAGCTTCTTAGTGTCCACTATCGAAATTCAATGTTCCTTTCGTTGTTCTAATATTAGTTGAATGTGTTGAAGATAGGAATAATGAGTAGGGTTTTGTGAGATCTGTTTTTACCTCATGTTTCCGGAAACTCAAAGCAACAAGATGCAGCATTACTTCCTAATTCTCATTTCCAAGATTAATTGGTGGGTAACTTTAAAGCCATTAGTATGTTTTACTTATGAAGCTTTTTATTGGGCATTTGTAGGGTGCATTTGTAGTCCGCTGGCAGTGGGCAGACCTCATTTTCATCTCTGTGTTTCGTATTCGTGTTTCAAATATTTTTGAGTCGTGTCCTTTGATGCCTTTTCTTATAATGGGCTCTGAATTGGAAATAGTTGTGAATCTATGCCCATAAATCTCATAATTAGAAGCTCTAGCTTCAAACTATGACCCAGTTAGTCCAGTGGTTATGCATTTCACATGGAAAAACCCAAAAGCTGTGTGTATGTGTTAAACCTTGGGATTAGTGGCTGTTTAAACTTGTGGTTTAACCCCTGGGGAACCTAATTAAAAGCGAATGCTTACATACTGGGTTTCAGGTGGGACACAGTTCAGTATATCCAGAAGAGCGAAATAAATAAAAATAATGATAACCCATCAATTCACGGAATAATTCTCTATACGAAAGGATGAATCATGGAAGGAGAGCGAATATTTATATATAATTAAAAAATTGCTAGGAACTCGGTTTCTGAAAAGGTAAATATTTCTTTCTCCTTGCCCACTCATTGGTCTGCTGTCCTCCATGTGGTCGTTATTAAAGCACTTTTGAGTTGCGACATACTTTAGTGTTGACGCCATTGCAGTAAGGAATTCGCTCCAGTACCCAGTCTATAATTTACCTAGTTTCTACCGCCTTTACTAATTAGCATTTTCATTTTATTGTCTCCGTTATATGTTCCAGTAACCTTAATGAGCTTCCTCTTGTCTAGTTTTTATTAACTTCTCTTTTGAGAGAACATGTATATTAACTGTCTTGAGGAAGAGTTAGTAGTGGGAAAGTTTTCCAGTACTTCAGTGTTGAAATCTTTCAATCTTATAATTGGAATTTCATTTGCCTATTTTTTGTGACAGTGAGACATAAAGGTCCATATAATAAATTTATTCCATCAAAGGTTCATGGTAAAATCTCTCCTTAGCCTCTTCTTAGTTAGCATCGCTAAGGAGTTACCAGCCTTAAATATGAGAAATTTTTGATGGGAAAGTGCTCTTGGAGTACACAAAATTTCCTGGGCGCAGTTATTTTGAACATTAGACGGCGTTGGTTTGAGCTGTCTTGCTCTTAGAGAAACCATTTACCGAATTGTTATTGTGTTTTCTTCTCGGTACATATTTTAAGCATTTTGAGGTTGACAACAGCGCTGCGCTCTTCAACAATTACCAATTTCGTAGATTGACTACGAAACAAACTTCTAGAAAAAATTTATTAAAATTTCAATTAACTCCAAGGTTTCTCTATACGTTGCCATATTTTTTTGAGCATATTATTTCTCATTTACTCAAGCATGTAGAACCATTATTCATGTGGGTCCAAATTATTTTTTTCTTTGTCATACCAGCAACGTTCATCTCTCAAATGAATGGCAGAATGACTGTACTATATTTAGTAATTGTGCGATAGTGAGGAATACCTGCCCTGTTCCTGTCTAGGAACTGAAATAATCTTTGTATGGTAATTAATTTACAAAATTTTTTATCTTTCCTACGTTTCCTTTATCCCATGAAAATAATTACATTGTATTGTATTTCAACTCTTCGGTGTTAATTTATTTTTGCTTTCCGGCACTTTTGGTGGCCTTAGAGCGTCTGTGAACCTGATTAACCTTAGTAGGGTTTCCCAGGTGTCGCAATACAGTGCACAGAATACCCATGGTTTAGGGGCAAACTTGGGCACGCGGCTCTTGGTTATCAGGTTGGTGTATTGTCGCCTGGACAGAACCGGTTGGCTTAGTCAACCCATCATGAATCAGGTTGCATAAGTGTTAAATTATTAATATAGCTCAATTTCAAACATCTGAACAAATGTGTATTCATCTTATACTCGTTCATAGTATGCCTGCATGATCAAAGATAAATGTCAATGTTAATTATTAGGGTACATTCAGTTTCACGCATTGGAGCACCTCAATAGCGAGCACCGAAAAGCCTCGAAACGAGCATAATTCATCACTGCACAACCGGTTCACGTCCGGTGCAAGCACCAAAAAGCAGCCTCCCTGCGTGTCCGATAACACCAAACGCACCATTCAAAATCCGATGCAATTGATTCGATGACGCCATTTTCCGTTTGTTTAATGATGGATAACTGTAAAACAAACATGAATACCGTAAATATCTTCGTGGATGACGTATTATTCGAGGTGGTGTTGATAACAGGGTTTCAGAGCTTCTTGATTTATCTAGCCAAATTATCAATAAGTATACGAAAAAAAATATTATATAATTAATTGTGCTATGGTTATTTTATCAACAACTCTTAAAAACCCCTCGCTGTCGTTATTCTAATTATCCGTGCTAGAACTATTGCTTTATATTTGCTCTTTAATAATATCATTGATTATTAATATTATCATTCTTGACTGCTATACGTATATTAACTTCAAATGTATATTGTATCGCATATTATTTTTATTTATTACTCCTTCGCGCTCAATTGCGAATGGTACTAGAATAGATGATACTGCGTGAGTGAACCTTCATGCGATTTCCTATCTACTTTCTGGGAATTAAGGGGAGGTGGGGTATGTATCATAGACTTCAAAATCTACATTTATTTTTGGTTTTCTTCACTGTATTTCGGGTTCCCAACTTTTTTTCCGTAAGGATAGGACTTCCATGCTTCTAACTTTCATGAACTTTCCCATTTTAGTGATTTCGTTCCTATCAGAATTTATTTTTGCTTTAAAAATCGATATAATTTCTAAAATAACATTCGACTAATGTGTATCCTCCTGAAAATTACACCTACTTAAGACTTTTTGATAATTGAAATACCGCGCATGCCGAGCCATGGTTGAAATCATTTGGGTACATCGAGGCAGTGTAACCCGTGCCAAATAACGAGTCGTTGGTGATCCAATTCAACAGGTAAGGAAATGGCAGGGAGCCTAATAACTCGAGTTCTCGTGTGGCGTGCAGGTTATTCCCAATGCTTCGAAATAAAACATTACGTGAATTTCCGTGTGACCGAGTTAGAAGTGACGTAAGCTGCAGTCTATACATCTCCTCTCTCACATTCTTTATCACACCTTCAATCACACGCTGAGTTTTTATTACCCCGTCGAGTGTGTTTACAAAAGCAGTAGGAATGGAGATTTTATCACGGCTTTAAGAACTTCCAGCCGGGAAACGATTCATAGACATATTGGCGATCTACTTGTATGGCCACATTAATTGTTCAGGACTCGCTACTTGGGTGCGTGGATTGCCTTATTGTATTTCATAGTCATTGTCATTGAATGCTAACCAAACAATGACGCGATTTTTTTCCATGGAAAGTCACCGGTGCTTGAAAAGTTTCCTGTACAATTTCAAACTACGTGCACGATAAACATTTTTACCGGTTAAAATTGGCTGCATTTGCATTTTATTCCCGTCCAAATCATGGGCTTTATTTCTTCGAAGAATAATACTTCCGTGAACATCGCTGAAATTACCCCCTGCATTGGTGAGCTTGTTTTTAGCCTCGATAGGTCTTCCGTCAAAAAAATTTCCCCTTCCCCACAACCCGAGGGGCAAGGGCAATGGGCCGTTGACGACAGAGTCATCGAGGGACTTTGAAGGGCATCTCAAAATGTCACAACACAGCGCGTCGGACACTCTTCCTCGACTGCATCGCACTTAGCACGCTGCCCCTCTTCCACTATCGCTCCCGGCCTCCCTCCAGCCATTTCAAACAGATTCATTTCTCATTCCTCCCGCGCGCGTCCCCAACCCTCCCTGCGCCTCCCCTTGCTCTTCCCCATATGAGCATCGCCTTCTCTCTCTCGCCCATCCTCTCCTCCCTTGCGTCCGCCCTCCTCCTTCATACTCTTCTTGATGCTGCGGCTCCTCTGGCTCGAAGAAACAAACATCCCACGCTTGACGTCATCATTAGAAGCAGCCGCGACGCCTGCTTTAATTCCCACTATCGCTTACATCCGTCGTGTCTCCTCCAACCTCTTTTGTTTTTCATGCTTCGGCGGTGTTCTTTCATTGCTGTATCTTTCATGTTTTTTGGTAATGCTTTAATAGAAAGCCCCCTTGGATCATTGGTTCCCGTTCCCCAGTAAATCACAACCGTTTGCCCGTTAAAGTTTTATGCATTAAGAAAGCACTCCTAGTGGGCTATTAGTTGTGACGCATCGCCCCTTCATGTTTCAACAGCAAATGATAATCTTGGGATAATTTATTGTTCTTTAATGCAGTCTTAATTTAGACAATAGTCATTGTTTCATTAATAAGAAGAGAGGCTTTCAGTACTCTCTGATGAATCATTAAGAAAATGCAATGAAAGCCTCTTTTCTTTGAGCTAAATATGCGTCACGGATAACTTGGTGGTGTTACATTATAGCGTAATACAGGCTAACTAACTGTTCCATATCACAAATTTGTGGTGTCCAAATTCTGCATTACATTTATTTTTCCATTCCCATTTCCCAGTGGGCACTAACCGTAAATGCACAATATTAATTTCATATTTATTGCTTTGACCATTTCAGATTAAAAATTAATTTGAGAGGAAAGTCCTATTATCATAGATTTGGAAAGTTTTGCTATTTTATAAATTTAACAGCAATATGTAAGCTTCCATAATCCAATACGTACGTAGTTGTTGCGTTATTCATGATATTATCTCCATTCTAATTTTAAAAGGTACTAATAGGTACATTCACGGTTTTTAGGAAAACCGTGAATAGCCAAAACTTTTTTCACGTAAGCATTTTTAGGTAATTGATGTGTGAACTTTGTGAATTGATGAATGTGAACTTTCGCTGTGGTAAAAATTCTATTCAACTTTGATCTGTGCCTACACAATTAAATGACACATAATCTGAGATACATAAATGGTATGTGAAAGTCAACACCATCCATAGTTTTTTTTGGCTTATTAGTTGTAATTAATTGTGCAACTTAAGTAATTCGCATGGTTTTACTTGATAAACATACCTATTTAGCACCAGGTTACCCATCCTCCTTACGGCACTTCACTCGAAATTCAACTATTTTGCTGACCTATTCAGACTTTTCACGAGTGTGTTTCCATTTCTTTTTTGACACCAAAAATGTAGCATTAGGCTATACGTGCAGGAAAACTCGTCTCTCCTTCCACTGTTTTCTAACCGGTGACACTAAAAAAATGTCCAACTTTTGTAAACAGTTTTATATCTCATAGTTTTCCAACTTCACTGTTCACCCCATTCGTATCTCCAGTATCATTATCTTATCTGCTCTTTCAGCCTCTAGTGGAGCCCACATAAAGAATGTAGCATGTTGAAATTCTGAGGAAGTGCCTACTGCAGCCTGACAACGTTTTTGAATTCCGTGTCGGTACTTACCTTCCTAATCATTGCTATCTCATCCCTATCACTTGCCCTAATTTGGTGCTTGGATCGCGATACACCTTCGGCTACACTTTATCGAAGCCGTCGATTGTGAAGATAATTCATGCAATGTTCCGCTTGAATCATAGTCCCCTCTTATTTGAGAGCAATGCGGACGTTTTACTGGAGGGAGAGTATTTTTCTCGTGGCCTTACGCGTTTATAATTTCGGTGCCCTTCCATCATCGCTAAATTTAACCCAAGATCACTATCGCTCATCTCGTACCATAAAAATCCGCACTACTATATTTTTCATTGTCCTATTTTGTCGGCGTTATTATAAGGCTACGATTCCATGCCCATTCCTCACTCATAACCACCCTTGTTCCGAATTTGGCCATATCATAGCAAGAAGCTGGTATAGCTGGAGTATGCTTAATTCAGAGCATCAAGGAAGAAAGAGCGTGGAGTTGTTGCTTCGGGTGTGAGGGCGATCCCCCACCCTGCTTCCGTTCCCTCCTCACCTCGCCCCCTTCCCATCATTCTTGCGTTCTTCTTCCATTTCATTTACTCGCCCTCTGCATTCCTCCACCTTCCCCGTTCTTCCTACATCCCCCCAGTCCCGCAATCTGCCCGCACCACCCGCGCAAGCGTTTCTTGTACCCGCTGACAGTTGATGAGCTTTTTCATCCCCGCTTTGAACTCCAGACCGACCAAATCCTTCTCTCCTTTTCGCCATCCTCTGTGTTATTTTTTCGCCCTCTGGCTTTGCTCCTCTCTCTACCTCCAGCTCTTGAGCTCTCGATTTTTTTCATCCGACTCAACCCCTGTGCTTTACCTCACTCTCGGTCTGCTCCTTTCTTCTTTGCCTTTATTCCTTCTCTGCTAATTTCATCTTCGCAGTATTTCCTTTGCCTTATTTTCTTCCACATTTTTCATCCGCTGAATTTTTAAAAATCTCTCCCTCACTGCCATGTCTATCTCCGCTTCTTGTGCATGCCGTTACTGCAGTATCTTCGTGCCTTTACTTTTATTTATTTCGCAATCGTATTCACCTTCCCACAGTAAATATATTTCCGTTTGACCCAAAGGAGGCTGAAAGTTTTCAATAATATTGTAGCGTCGGTATTCATAACCATTGCATAATGCAGAGTAGTGGCAAAGAGGCAGGATAGAAGGAATATATAACTAATCAGTGCATGTCCCCTCATCTCCGTCGGTACTGACTCCTAGCGGATGGATTGCGAATTCCTTTGCTTAACGGAGGACAAAAATGTAGAAGTATTCCACTGGTACGCACAAGAGTCAAGGCCAAGTGAGGAAATTAAGTATCAATTACCTAATACAACTAAATTCAGTCATTTCAACCATATTGTTTGGACGTCCTCGTTCCCACCGTGACCCCGTTGCTCTAGGCTCAACTTACCAACTTAGTCAAATGGGCTGTTTTTAATCGTTCATGGCAATGAATTGAAATATATTTAATGTTAATTGAAAGTCAGTCCATTTATTTAATCATATTCGTGTTCTCTGAGAATACTGGAATTAACCAAACCAGGAACGACGACTATAGAGTGATAGAAGGTAGCGAGCGAACTGAGGGAAACAGTGGAGGAAGCATGGTCTAATTTGAAGCTTTAAGCGATTATGTTAATATGTGAGACCTTTATATTGTAAGCTGTCTAACCAGAAAAAATAAGACACATTAGATAGAGAAATAGAAATTTTCCGTTGGAATAGTACTAATCG
The DNA here is from genome assembly GCA_002093875.1 of Calopteryx splendens. Lineage (NCBI taxonomy): Eukaryota > Metazoa > Arthropoda > Insecta > Odonata > Calopterygidae > Calopteryx > Calopteryx splendens. The sequence goes on along the minus strand of LYUA01000076.1, from coordinate 528,816 downwards.
GACAATTAATTTGGATTTTGTGAATGAGCCAAACTAATGCACGTACTATGCATGAGTGGCTAGAGGGTGAGGGCTACTGATATTAAATTTGTTGTATTGCCTTGATATCTCGATGAGTTTGTGGTTACATCTCATTCCTGTCCTGCTTCATTCGTCCTTTTCCCGATCTATCCTCACATTTTACCTTCTCGTATTAGGTTGCTTGGCTGAATTATTTGGCGGACCCGGTATAGGTACGAAGTGACTATACACGTATTTCCAAGACGTTGTGACATGCTTCTGCTGCCCATGCAGTGTAGCTCTTGTGAGGCAATGTATGTTGTATTTTAGTATCATGATGAGAAGTAGGCATTTCAAAGGCGAATACTTTTCATCCGTGTACATTTTTAATGAATTAGGAAAGATTTATTTTATTTTTATTTTAAAAATTGGGCCATTTTTTTACCTTGGAATATTATCAGCTGGCTCTTGATAATTTTCATTTGAAATATTTTTACCATCAAACAATAATGAAACAATGATTAATTCATTAAAGGGGAAAGTAAAACAGCTTAAACAGCGATATAAGTGAAAATCATTTTTTATTCCTCTTGTATATGATATTATCGTATCCATTTTTGTCGCACCCTGTTCATCGTCGCTTACGTGTCTGAAAATATTTATTTTGAGGAAAGTACTTTCGAATCCATTATTCTCGCCTTCTGCGAAAGTTTAGTATCTGTTTTTTTGTTCCTTGGATTTAAGTGATGGTTTCTCTGTCCCTGGGATCCCGATAAACATCTTCTGGTTTGATACCAGGTATCCCAGGGGCTAAACACCATATTTCACATGCGTCCGCATTTCCGCGTGCCCAGAGTGGGGCTAGAACCCACGACCATAGTTTTTGAAAGCAGGAATTTCACCCACCTGAATTTTTCTGAAGAGGATTCAATTTAATTTTTCAATTCATACTAAATTATTTAATTACCATACACGCCGGTTAACATCATTTGAATTGAATCTGTCGTCATGTAAAATATTGATGCTGTGGTTAAATTGAATTTAATTTTCACTGCATTATATTCGATTATATAGCAGAATATTTTCTTGCATTTTGACATATCTAATACGTTGCTCTATTAGTTTAAATGCCATAAACTTGGATTAAATATTAAGTTCAGTTTCAATAGGTTTTTCTGTATGTAATAATATTTTTTTTTAATTCTTTCAGGTAAGTTAAACTACCCATCGCTGAAGTGACATGAACCTGAGGTTTTACCAGTGAGTAAATTATGATTGGCTTTAATATCCATCAAATTGGTTAATGAGTTGGGCGATTAAGATGCCATTCAGCCTGAAATTCTCTCGTGTAACATGCTGTGGCTGAGGAATTCTCAACCAATTTTCCGTCCTTTAATGAGAGCATTATCTTGAAATTAATGTAGCAACAAAGTTTCCTAGCTAAGTAAGAAAGGAGTAGCTAAGTAGGAGCTAGGTAGAGGTAGGCATGTGAGATCAATATGTGAATCACTGGTCGTCAGCTCATTAAGTGAAAAAACTAATTAAAACCATACGGCAGTCACTCCAATTGTTTCCTTTCAGTTTCTACTGCCAGTTTCTATGCTCTCCAAAACAACACAATTCGTAACTTTCGGTTTCTCATTGCATATTTTAATGTCTTGCTATTTTAATTTTTCTCAGTAAATATTCCACGCCGCCTTTGATTTTAACATCCTCAAGTCAGCGCTCCCCCTTCCTGCCAAAAACTAACCTTATAAAATGCATTGGTTTTTCCTTTTTCTTTCTGCTGGTGCCTCTATCCGTCCATATTTTAATGCCCTACCTTCCTCTTTTAGCATTATAAAAAGTCTGTTAAAACTTGCTTCACAATACCTTGAAATTTATTCATTCCTCAGTCCATATCTTTCTGGGAATTTTTCTCAGTCTTTCTGGGAATTTTTACCTGAAAAGTCTCCGTGGTAATAAAAATCTCCATAGCTTAAAACTCATTTCCGCGCATAGTCCGATTTCCTACTTAAACGAAAACATTCAATGGACTATAAATTCTTCAAAGTTCCAACTTTGTTGCTTTCCTACTTAGCTGAACATTTTTCATGTGGCACGTCCTGCTCGCAAAGCTCTCACCAGCGACTTCGGTTTTTCTTATTTAGTGTTCGGTTTGTAACTCAATGGCATTCATCTGCACTTTTTCTCCTCTTGCATATGTGTAATGGTCTGCCTTATTTTATTGGACGAGAGGGCACTCAACAGACCGTTAACATCCCGCGTTGTAAATTTTGTTCATATTCATGAGATTATAAATCTTCCTTACCAGAAGTAGCGTAAAACATTAATAAATTCTTCTCAAGGTACCTTGATTGTCGATTTCTTGCGATTTTCATCCTTCCGAGGGAGAAACACCTGGAGGAGTTTCCGTTCGTGGTTCACCAATGCAATCTTTTTCTATCTCTCCCTCAATCCTTCCATCTATGTTTCCAGGAGTCTGGTCGCTCTTTACTATCGCTTTTCGTTCCAGCCTCTTATTACGCGTCTCACATTTCCGTGGAGTAGGGCAGCTTTCCTTAACCTTCCGCAAAACCCAATCATACGGAATGGCATGGCACGATGGCAAAAAAAGGCAAGATAGGCAGGGGGCGGAGGGTGTGCGAGGAAATAGCGAGGGCACGAGCAAGATAGAATAGAAAGGATCAGGAAACTGGAGGAGGGAAAGGGTCATCGAGTGGATTGCCACGATGCCTAACTGGGCGCATATTCTGTTCATAAAGCCAAACGCTCTCTTTCCATAATGCCCACTAGACTTCGGCGAATGAAAGAATCCTCTCCCGTTCCATTTCGTTTTTACGGTTTTTTTTAGAATCTCACCTCCCTGGACGAAGCTTTCCCGCGAAAAAGATCTTATATCCTACAAAACGTAAGGCTTCATTTCCGTAAACAACAATAGCTTACGTCCCTTCCTTTTAGGTTCTAAAAGGCTTCCGGTTTGTGTGCATTTGATCTTGGAAGAAAAAAAGTGAAAGACGATTTTTAAAAACGAGCCAACTGAGGGAAAGCGGACGGCTTAGAGGGAGGTATGAATGCTTAAATAAGCGTGTTTACATCCTCGAGCACACAAGTGGAAACGAAAGAGAGGGCGAAATTGAGAGTATTGGTGATGGGTTAGAATTAGATTCAAAGCTTTCAGGTTGAATGTTCTCTACGTAATAAGGATGATGCTCTTTTTCTACTTCCTATGACATTTGCACGGACTTGAATTAATGTCCCATTTTAATTTTTTGATTGGGAAATTATCACTTATATCAAAGCGATTTTTGTGGCTGTTGACACAATACCTGCTCATTTTGGATGATACCACGTGATAATTAACTTACGTAACTTAAATTTTCCTTTAAAAATATTGGAATAAGGATAGATGCACACATAGAGGCCGGGTGCTTTGTCTTTTCGTGTGATTTGATTTATACTATTTCAGTAGCAAGAGATACACAAGGCCTACCCAGATAACCATTAACATTGAAGTACCAAGGTTATTCAATAAATTACAATGGAAAACTGCTAAGGAGGGAATCATAAGTAGAATATGAACCAAGAAGAAGAAAGACTAAGATAGTAGATAATTTCAATTTTTTTTTGGCCCTACTAAACCTTCATCTTTTGAAGCTATATTGATTTCGTTCCTGGGAAACGTACTGATCCTATTTAACCCCTGGAATCTGCCATGTAGGGGTTACTACTAAGTTTTTGTTTGTGTTTCGACAAATAGCTTTCATGATTTAACCATGCAAGTTTTTCTGTGAAATGAAACTCGAAATGTTGCATTTGTTAGTGATTTAATTAAAAAAATGTCCTGTGCAGAAGATGATCATAAGTTAAAAACTTTTTGTCTTATGCTTTCTCCGATTTGCAAAAGCATTTATTTTACTTTCTGAAGAATGGGCTTTATCTGTGAAAATAAATTTCACTTTTCAAACTCCTTTAATATTTTAAGAAACGGCTTCAGGCTTTATTTTGTGGAAGTTATCCGTCGTGGAGGAAATGAAAAATACTTTGTGAAATCCACTTAATGTTTTTTATGGGTACGACATAGGTTCCGACACAATAGATGCCCGAAGATGACATAAAGTGTCGAAACCTAGGTCGCACCAATAAAAAACCAGTAAGGCTTTCACAAAGTTTTTTTTTCATTTCCTCCATAACATGTCTTGACTTTGGACTTCTAAGATTTAATCGGGAATGGACTTCGGAGAGCAAGTAAAGTACTTGAGATATAAAAACTGAGATGCCAAATATTCATTGAACAATCTTCAACCCTAATTCGATCCCTACGTTTTGAAAATGTGATTTATTTTGAGATTACAAAAATCAAGCGTTAGAGAGATAGGATTGCCCCAAAAAGGAGGAATGCGTCATTTTTCAACCTTTTTTTCATACCTACCACCTACCTAACGTTCCTCGGGCCTGTGACATTCCCTGCTCATATGCCGATCACTAGTACCCTAAATCTCAAGGAAAACCGAGCCGGCGATACAAATACTTGTGTTCTATGAATTGCAGCCGCAATCAAGATGTTTTCAAGGGAGAGCATCAATACAGAGCGTGGAATACACAAAATTCTTTCTGTCGAATGCAACGTAAAGCCACCTTTCTATCGGTAGGTACGCTCCTTGACACCAAAAACCTCTCCTTTGCATGGCGAAGCAAATTCGAGACGCTGGTGGGTGCCACAAAGAAAGGAATGTGCGGAGAGAGAGGAAAAGGGGTGCGCTGTCTCTCTCATGCTTGGGCACACCGGAGACCAAGCAGGATGAGAGAATCTTAGGGCTCCGCGGCGGTGTGGAATTCGAGGATGCTGGGGGGGGGGGGGGGGGGGGCG
>LYUA01000076.1:477885-489757 GCA_002093875.1 Calopteryx splendens | reverse complement strand
CCCCCCCCCCTCCTCTTCTTCCTCTCCCCCATCAACCCGCCCCAATTCCCCCATACCCTTTTAATCCACCTCTCCGACCCTCCCTGGCCTCTCCTACCCGCGCCCTTCTCCGGGCACACCCGCGGCTTCTCGTGGCAATCAGTTATCGCGGGGTTCCCTTATCGATCCACCCCCGTCGCTCTCACTCTCTCTCTCTCTTCTCCCTCCTCTTACCCTTTCCCTTTCCTTCCGCTCCTCTCATCCGGTGTTGTCCCGCACCTCTCTCCTCTTCTCTTCCCTCAGGAGTTCCTCCAGATGTCCCTTTTACCTCGCATTCCCTACCAATCCCCGTCCTCTTTTCGACAGCCTCCCTCTGCTACACCTACCTGTTCCTCGACGATCCTCTCTGATTTTTCCACCGACCTTTAATTAACTCGTCCCGTGTCGTCCCTCCTGCTTTTCGTTTTTCCTCCATCGCCATTCCCGGGGTGGGATTTAGATTTTGAAAGGCCTTTGGGACTCTCGTGATTGAGGGTCCTTAATGAATTTGCCCGAATAAACGAGAATTAGTTATATTTACGGAGAACTGCCAAATCTTCCTCTTTTTCTTGATCAAGTCGCCCAGAAAGAGGAGGTCAAAAGTAAACGTCAGGTCTTATTCGGAAAGTGTGCGCCCTCTTTTTAATTAAGGTACTTAGGGAATTGGAAAATTTATTTTAGAACACATTCAGAGCAGTTGAAGATCAGCGTTTTCCATTCCTTAATCTGTTCTCTATCCATTGGTGATCGCTACCCTCTTGTTACCTACGCCTCTCTGAGCATCCCTCGGTTTTCCCAACCCGACTAAAGGATGAAGTTATGAATCTCGTTTTCTTCGGAAAAAAGAGAAAACGTGCTCCCCAGTATCTTATTCCCTACTTTCTTCTCGTGTTTTCGACCTCGTTTTGAAATGCCTATATCCCTCTTATTGTTTCGCATCTTGCTGTCTTTGATAATCTATTTTCTTCTGTTTTTCTTTCCGTAGTCCGTTTGGTGCGAATGGAATTTTTGAAATGGGTTCATAAACTGTGATAGTCAATAATTTGTGACAGACTAATTCCGTACATTTTCTCTTCATTAAAATAAACAAAAATGTGTTGTAAAAATGAAATATACAAACAACTAACAAGAACAAAAATATATTCAAGGCCACTCTTAGCATAATATCGATGTGAGGTATCAGGGTAGTAATACTGTGTAGGAAATTCTGCTTTAGGACCCAAATATATTCTCTGAATCAATTTGGTGTCTTCTTATATTTTATTCTTTTGTTTCCCCCCGACGTTGGAGCTATCTTGTTTACGTAATCGATACCTGAAGAGATCCAGTGGTGTGGTACGCCACAAAGGTAAACTCGCGTCCGTGATCTCATCGTCCAGGTAGCACACACTCTATCAAGCCCGAAAAACAATCATCCCCAGCCCTCTCTTCTGCTTTCTGTTTATCCCTTTTTGAAGGAAAGCTGTTGAGGAGTTGAAATGGAGTAGTAGAGACGGAATTGTATTTCATTTGTCCTAAGTTTTGTTAGATCATGGTTAATTTAAACGTATTACGCGGATTAATTACATTGATTCAACGAAATTAGTTCTTAGAAGTTAATTTTTATTTCCTTAAAAGTCTTCAATGGGATGCATATTATGGCTGGATGATTTTCGTATGTACTTTTTAGCATCCTATCTACAACGCGCTGTTTTTACGTGGATGAATTGCACTATTTTATTTCCAGAAACCTTAATGCTTCATTTCCGCAGCCTCGTGTTCCTTATCTGATACGCATCTTTTTGTAACACTACTGCGGAAACATTATTTGAATGGCAAAGTTGGGTTAATGCGAATTGTAAGCTTGTATATACTTGACGGGATCTTTAGAACCCGTTTTCTTCCTGTCCAGGTGAGCAATTACCCACCTTTATGACCATTCACCGGGAACATTCCGTGCCATGCGGTTTTTCGGACCGCCAGCCTATACATACTCTCGGATAAATGGTTTCTTGTCTCCGGCATTATTCGAGCTATTTGTTTGCCCTAGAGAGAAAAATTGCGGAGAAGAGTTAATGCTGAATTAGGAGGCATTTCCAGATTAGCAGTCGTTGATGGATAGCTCACCGACCTACTTGTAGCATTAAAATGATGCCGTATTAAGAACCAGACCGTGCCTTAATTATAAAGGTTCTAAAATTTATCGGTTATTTTTTGAGTGTCAGTGGATTGCGTGACTACATTAATTGTTCGTGAAAAATGAAACGCAGTTTGTACATAGCGTGTTTTTCATTGCCTGTCGAGCAGAGGTCTTTGTTTTTTTTCGCTATGGGTCATTTCTCTTTCGACTCAGCATTGTTTCCAGAGTTTTCTCATTTGTTAATGTAATTTCAGGACTCACTTAAATGAAAAGGGGCTAGTATTTTTTGAACCACCGTGTGACTATGAAATTTAATTCTGTTGAAACCTTTGCCTTATAGGTGACGAGATTATGTTTGCTGGGCGAAGTTACGTTACTACCCTGAAGGATTTCCTTCGTGTTAATTACAGAACACTTTTGTGTAGATGGAATTTGAAATATTTATTGAAAAGTACTGCGGATTGATGATAAAATTCATTTCATAACTATTTTCCTTTCCTTTTTATGTTGTGCTAGATATCATGCGTACTTTCATCAGTAAGAGGCATTAAAATATCCCTAACAGCTGTAAAAGCAATTAAAGTCAGGGGTTTGGTCCTTTGATAAATAAATTCGTGCATGATAAATAAAACGTTTTCCATTTATCAATCATTTACGAAGTCTTTTAAACTCCAATGATCTATTCCCGTATTTGTTTCCTTAATACTTATTCGTTATACTTTCCGGAAATTATTTTTAGGGTATGGTTGAATTCAGTGAATGCATTATCTTTCATTCGTTCCACTATTGACGGACATGTGACGAAAAAGATGTATGTATTATACCTACTGAAGGTGTAGGTGAATGTGGCTTGGTCGTCAGCACCTAGGCAGGTTGTGCGTCGTCACCTTCTTGTCCAAGACTTTTATCAGTCGCGTTAGAATATCCTCCACAACGGTATCCGTCAACGCCTTGACAGTTACAGATAGCGTAAACAACCTCATTATAATGCCAATGAAGAATGCTTCGAGTCGAGAGCTGCGATCCGTTACGTGATGTTTTTGGTGTGTCTTCGGCCTTTAAGGTCATGGACTCGTTTGAGGAAACTCGAACCTGCAGGTTGGTCCTGCGTGCATGGGGAAAAGAGGGAGTGGGGAATGAACATATCTTGTCTTAATCATCCTCGAATCTTGTTCAACGTCCTTGGGTGGTGTTGACCCTCGATCTTCTTCTTCCGACCGTGCCCAAAACTTTCAAAAGATATTCATCTTTTGGCTCATCCTCTTGAGCGGAAATTTCGGAAAAGGGAATAGTTATATAACCTGGACGCGATATCTGTTCGCTCAAAATGCCTCCGGGTGCATCGCGATGCGTCAAATGAAAATAGAGGAGTCATTTTTGTATTTCCATCCTTGGTTTAACCAGAATAAAAGAATTCATTCTTCTTTGCGATCATTTTACACCTTTACGTCGCATCACTTCCTTATTTCAGAGTGGATAGAAATACACTTTTCTCTATTAATGTTGAGGAGGGCATGAGTCCCAGGCCAGCTTCACGCGGAGGTGGAATATTTGAGTAGATTTTGCCAATTAAAACTCCGTTCCCTTGTCCATGAGCCTGACAGTCCGTGGGAGAGTGACGCATGGCGAGGTCCGAGAGAGAGCTTTTTCAGAGATGAAGTACAACTACAAATACTTCCGTTGCCTACTTGAGAGTAAATTATCAGTAGAACTTATGGTGGTCATAGTGCTAATTCAAAGTTCGTGACACTGTCATGGTTTACCTCATTTGGCTCAGTAAAGTCACATTAGACTACCTTATCAGCGATAAATTGCATTGACTCGGTTGTCGCTTGGTGGGAAGTGTTTTTTGATTTGCATATCGTTTTTTATTTCTGTTAAAAAAATAATAACATTTAACAAAAGTAAATGAGACTTAATCGAGAATTCGTCATTTTCAGGTGATCTGTATTTTATTTATCGCCACATATATGTTTAAATCTTGATATTTCATAAAAATATGTTTCCACCTGGTAATGAGTATAAAGTTATTTAAACCTAGCTTACAATATTTGTACTGAAGTGTGTTTGTTATTTGATGGTGGCATAGTTATGGCGTCCAAAATGTAGAAAAAAAGGTAGTGAGAATTTGTGAAAATGCATCGAAATTGTCATTGAAAATTAGTATGCACTCATATTCAAATTTTCATGTTGTTATGTTACCACCCGACCGAATGGTCAACTTGTAACTATTGTGTATAATAATAATATGCGTAGTTACTTCAAAGTATAACTCTTTATAAAATTCCGAAAAAAGTATCTCAGTATCTTTGACTTAGGTATTCTCTAACCTTAAAGTGGTCCTACCTGCCTACTTGTCCTCTCCCTGGCGACAGTCCTGCTCTTGCGCGTCTGTGAAGAGCCGGAAGGACCATCCCACGGGGGAATCGAAAGGCAACTGTTTTCCCGACCATATTTCGAGCTCGGTGGCAAGGTGGTCGGAATGGGTTCTTTTTAAGGGGTGGGAGGAGATGAAGGGACGGCGTCCTTTCCATCTCTCGCTCCTGAATTAGTTCCCGCAGAGATGGATGGAGACGGAGGGTAGCAAACATTTGTGCCAGTAATGCCTTTACGTCGGAGTACATCGTCCAATCGCTTACTCAATCTCTGAGGCGGAAACGACTTTTGGTGGAGTCTGTAACGGCGTTGTAGGCTCTCAAGGAGGAGAGAGATTGAGTGAAAGGGGTGAACGTAGAGTGAGAAGGTCCAAGGCCCTGGGATGAACGCGGAGGAAGGAAGGCGGAGGTGTGGGGTGAATTGGGTAGAGGCGAAGAGATAGGCTGCGGCTTCAGTTGTTTGGCCGAGACAGTTTGAATGATACCTACTACTCCTTTCCCTCTCCGTCCCTACGATTCTCTCCCACTTAAACCTTCTCCATCTCTCCTTTTCTACCCTTTCACTGCTTCTAAAAACCGCAATTTCTCTCTTTTCCCTCACTTCCCCTTTCTTCCCAGCATATTTCTCTCGTTTACCTACGCTCACGTTGTCACTCTTCCCTATTTTGCTCCCTTTCCTTCCGTCGCTTACTCAATATCTGTCCTTTTCGGTGTTTCTCTTTCTTCTCTCCTGCACCTCCCTCCTCATTCCTTCCCCCTTATTACCTAGCTTCGGGTGGGACCGAAGAAGCGTCCGCCGCAAATTGGTTCTGAAATTTTTAGCTAGTCAAGACTCTTGGTTTAATTGGTTTTCCTGATTTTAAGTGCCCATTTCACCTGATTGCGAAACCGTAGTATTTTTTTGTCAAGAGAGAATTTCGAGCTCTTTTTGGGAACTAATTGCGGAATAAGTGGCGTTCGGCCGTGTATCCCTGTTGTGCTCTCTTCCTAACTCCCTTGCTGTCTAGGATGCAATTTTATTAAGAGGGTGTCTCCTCTTTATCTCTCTCTCTTACTATTGTTCCTCAATTGATTGTGGTGCAGGATAGCCCCTTGTCGCAGAGGAAAAATAGGACCAGAGTCGCGTGAAAGTCAGAATAAGGCTAAACTGCGATTACAGATCCCGCCCGACATCACCCCTATCCCATTTCCTTGCTGCCTGGGAAACTCCTGCTCGCATTATTCTGAAAGCTTCAAAATATATGCATCCTCGGTTCAGAGAAATCATCATGTTCCCCGATATATCTCCATACGTTTCAATTTGTTTGGAATGTGTGCTCGGCTATGGAGTTCTTGTTTATTTTGGCTTTCTCCGAGCATGCAGTTTATTGATATTGAAGTTTCTCTTACGAGACATCCTTGGGAAATAGGCTTTTAACGTTATTCATAGTTTTTGACACTGGTATTACCTTCTTCCGTTTATTCTGAGGTAAATTAAAATTCCACAATTTAGAAAAATATTGTGAAACTGTTGGTTTGCGATCCTTTATATTTTAATTTAATAATATAGTGAATATGTTATGAATCGAATTCAGTGCATTCTTAACTTTGTTTTTCTTTTTTTCAGGTAAGACAATTTCCTGGCTACAGTAGAATTCCCAATTTTGCACTGTTGAATTTACCGGAGCAGTGAGCGTGAGTTCTCATTTCATTTAAACCATAAACCTCTGGCACATATCCCATATGGCCCAAAAAGTCTGATCATTTTTTTACTTACGTCGTTCACACAGGTTATAAATTTTTTATTACATTTTATTAATTTTCAATTGCAAACCTGAAACTTAGTTGGGTCTGGACAGCGATTAAAAAATAATTTCCCGGTGGTGGTGAAAGTTTTAGGCTGATTGCGAACTTCAGTAATTGCTCTGATTGATTACACTCGTTGGCACCCTGAATGAGTTAATCCCAAGGGCACAACAATATTATTTTCTTATATTTTATTATAATTACAGTAAAGATCAGTATTTTATCATGATAAATATAAAATTCATAATATTTGATTTTCCTTGTCGACGAAATTACAAATAATTAGCATCGGTGTTATTATTTCAATGAATATTTTTCCATCGTTATCTAATTTCTAGTTTTTGGACAGTCTTTATTGAAGGAAGAAATCTTTCTTTTTACATAACTTATAACCCAAATATACAACATCTGTACCGTAAAATAGATGCTAACTAATATTTACGAAATAGTTTGAATATAGATTACGAATGTAGCGATAATAATTTTTGGCTAAGGATTTACAGAAAGAATTTTTGTGCGCGAAAATTTCTTTTCATTTTGACCATAACAGCCCTTGTGATTTTGAAGTCAAGCAATCTTTATGGAGGGAAAAAAAGCTGAAATAATAGCGGCATTAACGAAATTGCATACATATCCACATTAATGGAGAGTGAAAGAAGCGATGAGTGTCGGGTCTCCATGTTGATGCCATCATTGAACAAACGACGTATGTAACGCGGACAACAAATATGTATTTCGAGAGGGTACCCCAGGAGCGCACACGTCCCCTGTGAAGCACCCTGTGCAGGTACACATGCACAAAAACCGTGTGAAAGCTCATTCGAGGGAAAAACGAACGTTTTTGTGCGACGGAAAAAAAAGAACGTGGTGGATGGGGAAAACCGAGGGAAGTTAACGAGATACCACAAAGCAAGAATTGAAAAAAAGCAAGGTAGGAAAGAGAACTCGCTTTTTTTTTAAATATGAAAGCGCCCAGTGTGACTCCCGTAATTATGACGGAAGGGACCACGTGTGTATTAATATACACTCTACCACTCACGCGGAGCAGGTGCAGCATGGATGTTGACACGTACGGAGGAGAGAATGGACCTTTTTCTACCAACACCCCACCCCCATCCCCGCCTCCCGCGCAAAAAGAGATTAATTTCCATTCATGGGATGATGGGGAGACGGGCCGGGAGGGGAGGGGGAGAGACGTGTGCTTGAAAGCGCGGGGCGGGGGAGGGGATGGAAAAAAACGCGTGATTGAGTGGAGAGTGAAAAAGGTCGCGGATGCTCTCGGGTGTGCGTGTGTCGCGGTGGGGACGCCGCGGGCGCCCTTGCTCGGGGTTGAAGTCGCGGCGGGGCGCGGGGGAGTTGGGCGGTTGGCGGACGGGCGGGGAGGGATCATCGTAGGGAATGGAGTGACCGACCGACCACCGACGCACAGTGGTCGGGACGGAAAATCCGCCTGGACAAGACAAAATAAAATTCAACCGTTTCAGGAAATATTCACTCTTTTTTCGTGGATCAAAATAGAATATCGGTTGATTTCCAAAAACCATCAACGATTTGTTTTCTTTTTTGGACCCAGGGGATACCGATCTGCCGCGTGTTAAGCAAGCAATATCCGCCTGATCACTTCTCCTTTCCTCGGTTGACGAGATTTTGGCCTCTCAATAGCAATTACGAATTTCGGTGTCCCACCCGACGTTATTTAATATTTTCGCGACTGATATTTCGTAACCCGTCCATGGTGGACGGGAGGCGCGAGTAGGAGCGCACCCTCTCGTCGCCGTCGTCATCGGATAAGTACTCGGGAGAGATTGCGTCGCCAGCGCTATCGGCACCGACGTCGGCTCGGTGGAAAGAAATCACGAGCCCCTGCATCATCTGCCCGCTGCTCGCAAGTTCTGACGAAGGTTGTGAGGGGTGGGAACGTTCTGGTAGCGCGCTAAGTTTTTTGCCCATTTTTATTTTTTTTCGCACCCTTCTCCCTTAATTAGGTACTTCCATTATCCGTGCTATAGATGAACCCCGGCGCACGTGTGGGTTGGGGGTTAAAATCGTGAGGGTGAAAATAAACGTCGATACGCCGTATACGGCGCAGTCAGCTCCGTCGTTTCTGGATTTATTCTATGCGTGAGGGTTGTGAACCATGTTCATTTGATTTCAATTTTATTCACTCTCAACGATACCGAGAGTGTTTCACACGAGGGTGTCAATAATATTCTATTCTCTCCGTTACAGGCGTCCAAAACCCAGGCGCGCCCATGGATTTCGGACTCGTATATTTATGCGAATTTGTTTTGGGATATTATTTTCAGCCTCCCACCCACCCCCATCCTCGTCTTCATCCCCCAGAATCCCGTTGAGGATTTATTTGAAAGTTCGCACTTGGCAGAGTTGTGAGCCATTGCTCGATCGTGGTGTAAACACGATCGCGGTGCCACGCAAATGTAGGCGTTTTATTATCCGCTTTTTTTGCGTGGGGAAAGAAATTCCGCGGATAGATTCGGTCCAGAATGTTTGCGGTCCCTCCGAAACATTTTCACTTTCGCGTTTACCTCTGCCAAATGCATTGCTAAATCTGCTTGCATCTGATTTAAATGGTTGGTTTTGCGTTACCATTGGAAAATTTTCATTTTGTAACTTATCTTGCGCTTCGCTTTTGATTGATGCAGCAACACAATGCGCATATTGTTCTGAACCTGATGGGCGATCACCTATATTTATCACCGCAACGGTTTTCCCAAGCTGTACGTTTGTTTACAATGAAACCATGTATTTCTTTGCATGCATGTATCATTTTCATGTTTCCAAGTTTATTCCATAATTGGTTATGCAGGTAACTAACTGTATCGCTATATCAGTTATTACTAATAGCTTCATATGCTTTTACTTTATCGCTCTTAAAAGAGTGGCGTTCATGGATTGCGTTCAGTATTTCTCTTATACCCTAATAGTTTTTCATTGAATGATCCTGCAAAGAGTTTAGAATGCCAATCACATTCCGAAAAACAACTTTCGAGAATGGTTTCTTTAGAGTTATAGTTTTTGCATAAATACAGTGAAGTGCATTTTTAGAAAACTATGCAATAGATAGGCATTTTTTCTTGTCCAGCTTGACAACTTGTCAGTATTCAACTTGTGACAGTTATCGGAAGAAGATGCTATCTTCCAGTCCCGATGACTCATTAGATTCCTTATTATCAGTATTAAACATGTTCGTAAACAGTCTACATCAACAATCAATCAAATTAAGTCTATTGATATATTATTTATAAATTTGAGAAATATTTTTTTGTCCTTAATGACCTAATAAAATTCAATACACACTTTAGCTACATTTAGTTCATCTAGTTCCTGTTTTCCAATTATTTTTCAACCTCCGTTACATCTCGATCGATTATGACTAAAATGAAAGAATATTATTCCTTTTATGACACAAAATCAGGTAAACCATTGCATGATCGTAAAAGATTGTTGATTTCTGCCATTTTGATGGAGTCATCATGGTACTGGAAGGACAGGTAGAATAATTTTTAGAATAATTTTTGTTTCCGCGATATTCCATTCCTCGCGTCATTGGGCTTTGAAATTTGATTTTCTCGAGCGGCGAACAGCAGCAAACTTTTGTTATGCGTTTCATTTGTTTTGGGTAACTGGGGAATTGGTTATTGGCGACAACCATCCAATTCGAGTGCGCTTATGTAGGCATGAATACATTTTCGACTGAAAATACTGTGAAGACCTAATTTGTGATTGGTTTCGTGTTCGCGTAATTTACAAAACAAAGTATATTTTTTTCCATTCCTTGATATGAGGCCATCTGGGAGTTACATATGAGTTATATGACGATTCCCGGTGATTAAATTAACACACATCAGTAAATTAGCATGAGTAAATAAACCTTTAGTTTTTTTCCCTTTTTCCCTTCTGATCATGAATTAGGGTGTCGAGAAAACTCCGAGTTTTGGCTGTTTTTATTTTAATTTGCTGGACATAAATTCTCTAATTCTTTTCTGGTGCCCGGCATGAAGGATAAATGGGACGAACCCCAAGCTTTCAGCGACATTGAAGTGTAAGGTTACGGTTCGAAGTGCCGATTTTTGACGAATTCCACATTCCGGATTAGCATCCAAGTGTCGAAGTCTCGTGTTCCTAGTAGCCCAGCGACTTTCCTCGGGTTTTGACTGTCAAAATTAAACCTCGGGGCTGCTACTACTGTCAGATGCATGGCAAACAGTGGTGTGCGCTAATCGGTGACTTTTGCTGATTGGTCATAGTTAACCGTCTATTTGACCAATGTTCCATCGACATCCGTCCTGTACAGCCCTTGCTTGCGCCGTTGGAGAATGGTCTGACACGCAATACGGATCATTGGCGGCTATTCGATGTCCCGGCTGTTGTTACCTTCATCTGGTGATAATTATTCTAATCCTGTTAGCTGCAAGAATTGTATATTCTTTTAGCAACATTTTTCTCAATGCCGTTGAAAAAAAAGTAATCAATCGTATTTCTATGCCATCGCCATGCAAGGTTTTGAATAACTTCTAGATCTACTGTGCCTGGCCATTCGAAGCAAATAACGTGGCAAAAGCAAGAGAATTGCCTTTGTGCGGAAAATGATTATTAGCTGAGTGCGGATAATAATTTGTAAGAAGTCCATGATGCGAATGGAAACGGAGGCATGGACAATTCCTAGAAAAGATTTTTGAAATTTCGTAGTGTATTGTGGTGGATGGTACGTTTTATGGGGCTATTTTGTCGTATCCTTTTTATTTATTTTATCCGTAACCCTTTTAGTCATATTGAAATCAATACCCTCGGCGTTTGGTCGCAAATTCTAATATTTTTTACTCTGATGCTTAGCCTTAGGCGTGAATGGGAAACTGTATTCTGTACAGGAGAGCTGAAAGAAAAAATGCAGTGTCCGTGCATATATTTACTTTATTAACGCTTGTTACCGTGCATTTATTTACTCGTAGTTCCTACTGCATATGAGAATATTTTTAAAATGTCTGCTTAGATTTTATACCTTGCAAATTATATGAGAATAATGGCATATGCAAAAATTATGTTTTATAGATTTTGTTGATGAAATTATCCAATAATTATAGTTCTGGAATATCTAAGGTGGCTTTAGTTTTGAAATGTAACGCGCGTCAAGTTGTTCATAAACTTCATTTCTGAAATTGCGCTGCTTTTTTATTTTTTTTTGACCCGGGCTGTAGTTTATGCTCTCTAATTAAGCTGTCGTTGACTTGCGGATGCCATTTATTTTATCGAATAAAAAAACCTCCTTAGGGGGTTCGCCATTACCATAGCATCCTTGTGTCGGTACAAACCCGCGTTTTTGCGCATTTCAACTACATTTTCCCGCACCTAGTCTAATTCCCCTCGATAAGTGAAATGTAATCCCTTCACTTTCGTTTCCGTAGCCCCGCGCAGTGATTTAAGGAGGAAAAATATTTATACATATCAACCACCTCACTCATTTCGCCCGAGCTTTAATTCACTCTTGAGGGTTCGGTCGTTTATGCCCTCACCCGCTCGCGACCACCCATTTCCCCGTATTCCCTTCCCTCCTCCC
>LYUA01000076.1:409911-424085 GCA_002093875.1 Calopteryx splendens | reverse complement strand
TCCTTAATTTTAAAAATGGGCTCATTTTGTAACGTGAATAAAGGAGTTTCAAAGGAATATAGGTTATGCTTGAAATCACGGGGCTTCATATTTATCCTAGATTCCTACGATATCAACAACGGAATTAATTATTACTATGAAATATCGCGTTATTGACGTTTTGTGTTGGATTGATGAGGTAGTATGTATGCATACGATAAGCGGGGGTTCCTCAGCATCATTTAAATAATGGGATTTAAGGCATGTAATTCAGTTCAAAGTTAGCTTTCATCCGTATGCATGAACTAAGTGCTAAGAAAGCAATTCTTTCATTGTGTTAGCATTATTTGATTACAGTTTTAGTCATGGTAGACACTTTATCTCTCTATTTATTTTGATTACATTCATTTTCAGATGGTGCGAAAGAAATATTCGATGTTTATAAAAGCGTCCTCTGCTAGGAAATTTATTCGCGAAACTTTTTTCTCGTGCTCTTTGAAATGAAATCGCTTGAGACAAAGAAGGCTTTACAAAAGGGATGCTCCTCTAAGTACCGAACTCGTTTAAAACTCGGAGCAAAGGGATGCTCTCGAGGGAAATGGGCGGCTCTGCTTCTTTCAAAAATATCCTGGACACTCAACCTCCGACTCCAAAGAACCTCTCCCTCTCTTCCTTTCATTCTTCCTCCTCCCCAAGTGTTTCTCCACTCAGTCTACATATTCATCTGCATCTCCTCTCTTTCCACGCGCTTCCCTCTCTCCTTCATCCATCCTTTCATCGCTGAGCTCTCGCGTTCCAAGTCCCTGGAGGTAATTCTCAAGCTTCCTCTCTCGCGACCTTCCGGAATAAAAAGAGGTCGAAAATTATCATGGCACCCCGATTCATTTTATTCCGGCGACGAACGTCGTAATGCTGCTTATGCTGCGTGATGTTCTATTTCGGTAACGGAAAAATGTCGATGCATCTCGACTCGACTGCGCCTCTCGTATCTCATTGCACTCGAAGTCAATTCGGTATGGATGATACAAGCATTGCATACGATATTGATGTTTTTATCAATGCTACATCCTTTTTTATCGCGTTCTTCGACAATTTTGCAATATCATGAGTCTATAATTGTGATAATGTTTCAAATAAAATAATTAAATTGCATAATCGCAAGATATCAAATTTTTTGGGGGCTCGGGATTGCAGTGTGATTTTGATTGGATATCGCTATCGTAATCGTCGCATATCGACATGCCGCAACCCTATCGTAGAACGCCACGGATTTTGTGGAACTGCGATTCACTCCTTCGAAGCGGTAGTGTGCACTGCTCTTTTATTTTAACACAGAGTTCATCATTAATGTTTTAGATTTAACGTGGAAATAATCAGAGGTTAAGGATCGTATTCCATGACGAAATAATTCCCGGTAGGACGACATCCAGATCTTGATGCATAGAGTGCTCATGTTTAATCCATTTTAGGATTCACTAACCCTCGTCACTGTTTTCTTCTTGCCTATCCCTCCTTCAACTCCCCTCTCCCATAAATTTCCCCACCACCGCACCTCCCCCCTCACACTTCCCACTGATGCTCATTCCCGAGCCTTGATTAAGATGCCTCGCTTCAACTATTTCTGTGTCGGTTTACTTGCCGTCCGGCCGTTTGTTTTTGGCCGCCTTAATCCCGTACATCTCTCCCTCGCATCCTTCAAGCGTCAGGCTCTCCGTCCTCAAACACCTAATCTCTACTCTGGTGGAGGCCCCTGAGAGAGAGAGAGGGAGGGAAGGAGGAAAAGGGGCCAGTATTTGACAGGAGTGGCCAAGAAGGAGAAGAGCACTGGGGTAGAGAGGATGGGTTTGTGAAATAGGAGAGGCCGGAAAATCCGATTATTAGACAATAGAGGCCTGCTTGGGCCCTTGTAAGGAAGGCTTTGGGACTATTTTTCTTGACCAATCTTTCCTTACGATATAGTAATCAATAAAGTTTTACCGGCGGGTATGCGTAGTAGAGGTGCCTTTCCCGGAATGTTGATAATATCCATGATTTTTCCATCTCCGTGTTGTAACGTTGAGCATTGGCGATGTCCTTATACCAATTGTAGACTTTGAAACGATGTGTGTGTGTGAACTAAATGAGCTTTCAAGTTGTATTATTCGCATGGCCACTCATTCTTAGTTTAATAATGGACCGATACGACCGAAGGATAAATTATAGGTTAAATCTTTTCCATAAATTAGAAGCTTGCTTTTTTCTGATGATGGTAAAAATATATTACCAACCTTGCTGTACCGCGATAGGAGAGATCACTGAAATAAGACCAGAGAGATAAATTATAGAATGGATAGGTTTGAAATTTCATTTTACCCAAGAGCGATACGGTGTCAGAATAATTATCAAAAATAGCGCTCATGAAAGAAGTATCCTCAGTAATCAGTAGTATCCTCAATTTTATCTTTTTTTCGTCTTGCATGCGTAAAGTACTATTTAATGCTTAGATATGCAGTGCATATAAAGATTTTGATATAATGTCCTTCCATATTTTGAATTTTATAACCTTACCGTTTGTGACTAGCATTCGAGTAGCATATAATTTTGACACCCCCTGCCACACACTCTAGCGGTGGCTTTCAGGGTAGCATGTAGTAGATTTGAATGTGGAAAAACACAATCCATGGCCTCATGGTATCTAGTCTCCAATTTGTTTGGTGGAAATTTCTACGAATAGATCTTGAAATAATTGATGGTGGCGTTGGAATCAGAGAATGGGATTGATGCAGTGCGGCTCTATAGTTCAACTAACTTCCAACTGCCGAGGACGCTAATTCAATTCCCGATTCTGGTGGCAAATTTATCCGAGGTATTGTGGCCTCAAATTGGATTTTGTGTGGAAAGCGTTTCCACTGCAGTGCACCGTCCGCCTTTTTGGGCGTTAAACAGTGATCCCAGTGACGCCTTTCGTTTAGAGGAGTCGGGAATCCGACGCCGAGCGCCTCCCCGCCGCTTCTGCTCTCGCAAATGCCCAACTAGTCACGATCACTCACCCATCTCCAATGGTGCAAATGCCCCGAATTGTTAAGCTCTTTTAACTCAAGTATATCGCATTCGGTCTCAAATTATCCGCTTGGAGTGTTATCCAACCACTATCTTTCTAAAAGGTGATTCATAAAAAATACTCGTATCATCTCATGTATGCACACTCGTAGTTCTTAAATCATGGGCTCAAGAGAAAATTGAAGTAGAAGTATAATATACATAGAAAAGGAGGGATAATTCTAGCCTTATCTCCTCTCATAACCCGGCACAATATTAAAAATAAAGGCATGTAGTTCTGACATCCCGAACTTAATAAAATAAACCAAGCTGCTCTATAGCATCCGTGCTTTGGCCTCCGAAACAGCACAAAATACTACTGAACAAAGTACGTTAGAGTGCATCGCCTTAGAAAGCACGTTCGTCAGTGATATTCCTTCATTTTTTTAAATAAAAATAATATAAATATTTTCATTATATCTACGTTCCAAAAATTTTTTTTAGATGTATTTTATAATTTACTAGAACATTATCTGCTTATGGAATTAAACTTGCGTTGTAGGTCTATTTTATTTAAGATTTCATAAATTAGTTTAAATAGATACGGAAATATTTTTTTTTATTTTTTAATAACGAGAATGCGATACGTTGAGTAGAGCTTAAATAGATGCGGAAATATTTGTTTTATTTTTTAATAACGAGAATGGGAGACATTGAGTAGAGAAGATATTTTGTCCGTTGAAAGACGAGTAAATTATATGGCAGAATTTTGAACAACCGCGCTAGGTCAGATGCGCAATTTTGAAGTTGAGCTGGTTTCTGATTTTTCCTGTATATAACATAAACTGACGTCAATAGTTATGATCTCTACATTTCTTTAATCCTGATTTGATCTTATGTTTCCATGGAGACCTCTAGTATTTTGGCATAATACCGCTAAAACATAATATTTATTTTCATACTCATCTACAGCCTAAAAACATCCGAGGATTGAAATAGATAACTTAAGTCAAATAACAGCTCACTTGACGGTAAAATTTCCGCATATTCCACTATTTTTTTTATTTTCTTTCACAAATTTCTGCTCGACTCTTGAAGCCAAAGAACTAAGCGGATCATAGTAATTTTTTTCGCAAGCAATTCAGGGCAGGTTTAAGAGGAAGAAAGGGGTCACCAGGGAAGGTGGAGCTTTGAATAAAAAATATTAGAGATCTCATTACCATACATTTAGTAACAATAATCATATGCTTTACTTTCCTAGGAATCTATTATCTCCTCGACGAATCTTTTCTCTGATGATGGATGTGCGACTTTACTACCGGCGAAGACGGGTGAAAGGAGCATGGAAAGGAAAAACTTTGCGAGCAAGGAAACCTTCATTTGGGAGCAAGAGACATCGAGGAACAGAGACCCTTAATTTACTGAGCCACGCCTTTGTGGTGGGGTCAGGCTGTTTCCCCCCACAAATTGTTCCACCGTCTGCGTGTCCTGTGGCTAAAATTATGCTTCGTAAAATGTGCTCCATATTATCCGTATCGTCTTCAAGTGGATTACCTTTTTGTTCTTTTTAAACTGCTAGTGCGTCTCACTTTTCCCATTTATTGTGCGTGATGATAAAATGCGTTTAAAGTTTAAACCAGAGGCGAAATATTTTTTTATGTTCTGGTTGCGGGGGACCCTTAAGATTCGATTTTTGGCACAATTCACGTTGGCCACGGAGCCGTTTCACCACCTTCCGTTGTGGGCCCGTATTCGTTCCCGGCCTTCCTATCCATGTGGGAGAGCAGTGCGGGCGACCGTTGCGCCATTGTCACGTCTCCTTTCCCCGATCGTTTTGTAGGAGCATGGAGCGGGGAAAGTGATCGTTGGACGAAAGAAAGAGCGAGAGAGTGATTTTGCAGGGGCGGCCGGCGAGGGAGATCTCGTGTCCATCAATCTCCTCGTTCATTGTCGGGCTCATCCCGAGCGCCGTGTCCGCGGTGGCGTCATTGAATTCCCATCGTCGCCGGTGCCACTTGACGACCGCGGTGCACTCCTCTCCTCTCCGCCCGACGAATGCACTAACTCCCGAATAACCGCCCATTGCACCAAACATCTGCATTGCCCTGCGATCCCTCCCGGCCCCGCCCACTTGAACCGGACCTGGCCATGGCAATGCTCGGAACGTCCGGATTCTTAAAAATTTGACCATGATGGTCGAATGTTTAGGAATTCGGGGATGCCGTTTCAATTTTTTCACGTTCGAAGTGTACACCCTTTTTCTTAATTTTTGAGCCTATATTTCTATATCGCTGGAGCAACTTGCGCTCTTCTATGAGGAAATTAAAAAGGAATCATGAAGAATTGGTTTTAAAAGAACTTTTCGGTTTAACACGTGGAATGGGATTTTTTTTATTTCTTAGTAGAACCCGTTTTAGCTAATCTCTTGGGAGGCATCTTCATAAATTACATCATGGGGAACATGCATAAAATTTGTTCCTATGTTTGATTGGTGTAGGTGTAGGTAGGTAGATATGGTGGCAGAAGTTTATAGCGAATTAAAGTATTTACGAGTTTACAAGGCAAAACAATTTTGTCCACCACAGAGAAAGAAAATGGCATCGAAATGAGGCCTGAAATTGAGAAATGTCACGTGACCCAAAACTTCTATTGGGTTGACGTCCCTGCACGGAATCACTATCACGTTGCCTCGTGAAGGAACAGAACCTTTCATGAGGAGTAAGCATATTTTTGGGGATTTGTGCGTTCCTTGGTCGAAAATATACCTAAAGAAGGATTTAAACAGGTCTCAGACGAAGAATTCAATTCCGTCTGATGGCCTTGGTCCATTTTTTTCACAAAGTCTTGTCCTTCGTAACGTAAACAAATATTTTCCGGGGTTGAAATTAATGAGGTTGCGCAAAGGGCGCTAAATAGGACATCTTTGTTTTATGAACCGTTTTCTCATTCCTTATTGCTGAAATAAAAACATTAATTTAACACGTGTTTTTTAATGTGATATGTATACATTAGTTTCGTCACAAACAAACGAACCTTCGCGTTGAGACGCTGTCTTACAATGGCATCGATACCATACCGTGACGCCATATGCTGGATAGCGTCGTGTTTTGACGCTGCAGATAGAGAGAGTACGATTTTTAACATGTAGTACCTCACAGAAATAACGTTGTTCCTGGACTAAATTTTTGTTTTTTTCATTTTAGGTAATGCACTTATTATCTAAATAGTTTTTATAATACTGTCCGTCCACATTCAGAATCTCTTCCCGATCTTTGCTGGTAAATGAAACAGAGCATAGTATCCTAATTTCATGACTGCGGCCTAACTTATAAAATCGTGCCGTTGCAGTTCACAATGTATTTTTCTTGTTCCGAATATTTGAGCGAATCATGTCTATGTTAAATTGTATTTTGGCTTTAATCAACTCAGTGGGATCAATATTATTTTGCATTTACACGTGCTCAGTTTTAAGACTAGGATTGGTGTGGGAAACAAAGGTAAAAGTGGTGTCAATCCTGAAAAATTGAAATGGATGGAGAGAAGAAGCCATGATGCCTTTACTCGTGAAAAGTGAAAGTGTGGCTTCTCCTGCCGGGGTGCGTAGGGAAGCGTTAATCATTCTAAGGGGAAGGTCAAGTCAGGTGGTATTGTAAATTTGCTGCGTTGCTGCATTATTTCCTTGGTTCTCGCGTCGCGGTGTACATTCAGGGAATTTCCATTCTATAATTAGATTTTGGGATATTTTCAAAGGATTTGCGTAACGCCATTCTGTACGCACGGCACGGGCATATTCTCGGAACTTATGCTAAGGAGTAGTCCCGGTGGATGCAACGGTTGATCGTCACGTATCCAAATGACCTAATCTCCTGTCATCTCCTGCTTCGCTAGTGCACGTATTCTCCACGTGCCGCGTCGTTAGCCGTGTTGTTGTCCGTGCTTAGGGGGAAACGCCAGTGGAACGCCCTCCAACCGCGGTGAAAATGCTTCCAACGGCGCCCCCGTGCAATGGGACGCGTCCGGCAGTGTGAGTCCTTTCCTCCCTTCGGAATTCTTATCATTGATTGGAAGTTGTCGCCTGTTTTCGGGGGGTCCCAAAAAAATAATAAACACGTAATTCATTGATCTGAAGAGTGGCTTGTCCATCCAACTTGTCGTGACGGTCTAGCGCACCAAAACTGAGTCAAAAATCGCTGTCTTCGTATTTCATTGCGGACGTCTTTGTTTACAGCCGGTCTACAAAACGTTTAGCCATCAGTTAATGGAGAATTACGTGGCCAAAAACCGCATTATCGATCTGTCCCAAACATGGTTAAATTTAATCCTAGGGGAAATTAATTTTATTGACACAGTATTTTACAGAGTTTGGCATTATATCTTGACCTATATACATGGTGTGAGGCTTGGAGATTGAATCTAAACTTTAAGTTTATAGTGATAAACTTTTGGAAGAATACTTTCTTTACCCAAACGCCTATTGTATCTAAAATACCGAAATATCAAGTGCAGACAGTTATAAATACTTTGGTGTCAATCTTGCTTACGAGATCTCACGGGGGAAACATATTCTGGGAACATGCGGACAAGATAGCAGAAAGTTAGTTTTTATTAAAACAGTACTGGGGAAATTTGGCGAGAGGGTAGAAGATCGATGTTATCTTTCCAAAGTTAAGCCTCAGAATGTGCTACTATTATATGGGATCCTCACGAAGCGGGTTTGATTGCCGAATTAGATCGCGTTCAGCAAATAGGAGCCGGATTTGTAAAACGATGTTTTGAGAAACTTAGTAGCGTAACTAGATTATTGGAAGAACGTGGTTGGGAATGACTCACTGGCCGAAGGGTAAATTTCTTACGTTTATTAGAAGGTGGTCTATTTTCTGATGACTTTAAAAGCGTATAACTTATCCCGTCGTACTACGGTGAAAGATATCACGGAAATAACATCAGAGAGATAAACTGTATAGAATGCCATTTTTCCCGCGAACGATAAGGGATAAGAATAACTGCCTAAGATAGTGCTCAGAAAATAATATTTTACTTGATTTACTTTTACTTGTATCTTCCATTTTATCTTTTTTAATGGCGGCCCATACTAGCAGCTCGTATAGCATGAGCATAGTATTTTGTGCAAGATATTTTGAGCATGTAAAGCTATTGATAGAAAGTACTTCCATTGCTTGCATTTAATAACGTCTCTTTTTGCCACTAGCATTGTAACGTATAATTTTGACTGACCGGTTTGGATGCCTGCCAACCCCTGCCACGTACCCTAGTGGCGGCTTTCAGGGTGCCATGTAGATAATCCGTCAAGGGTATTTCCTAATGGATAGTTTTGATTAGTAGCTGTCATTTGCAGGAGCATGATATCTAGGTTTATATTTACTCGCTCATTTTGCATTACTGGCGTGCACATGGGAAGTTTTATTGTGTGCACAAAGTTAAGATTTCACATCTTTTGGCGTTGATTTAATTATTACTTTTACTCGTGATGGTAAGCAAATTATTTTTGAGACACTTTAGAAATTAGATTTTGCTAGAAATTTATTTCTTCGTGTTGCCCTTTCTTACAAGATTCTTCACAGCTGACACGAAGCCAATGAGTTCCGTGCAGTGTGTCCTTTCTAGGTGCAGAAAGAATGACTTAATTTTAAATGCATGCTTAGTCTACCAATGGGCTGAAGGTACATTTCCGTTCTTTATTTTTCGCTATTTTAATTTGACTCCCGGTATAATTAAATGAAATTTAGCTTCTCAAAAGATTTACTTGCAATATTTTCTACTAATTGTCAATTACAGACCTCTTTATGTATTGAAAAGACTTTGAAGAAATATATCGTGGTTGCAACGCCTTTGCCTTTTTTGAGTGCTTAATTTATTAAAAGTGCGGATTTATACGATCAAATTCATTTTGATACGGCTGGTTTAAGGTGTGAGCGTGTCTTTTGAGTGGTGATTTAAATGAAAGAGCGGGATTAATTTCTTAAGTGTTCTTTCGCGAAATATCCGCATTTCAGCCGCAGTTGTTGGCAGTTTTCATGACTTATCGGCCGCAGGGAGAAGCGGTAGGTACTCAATACGTTCGTGTGGCTGGTTACTAGTTATTATCTTTGATGAAACTGCTAAGCCATGTGAACCAGAGAAATAAGATGAAACCGGTCGTAGTAAATAAATTCCTGTGGAAAAGTGAAAAGTTTATTTTTTTGATAGAGATAGGGAATTAATTATTTTATCAACTACCGTTATATTTTTTTGTAACACAATTTCCGCCGTTATCGTCCATTGAGCAACCGTATGTACTTTAATGGCATGCAAAATATGTGATCCGAAAAGTGTGAAAAAAGAAGAAAAAATAGTTTTGTATTCATAAATATGGAAGGAACATAAAAATGTGTGCCTATGTCTATAAGTATGCAAGTAATATGATTTATATGTCATATCTTCATAGCCAGAGTACCTTTTCTAATATTTTTGGTGCAATTGGCGATGTGCCAATCTACTCACTGTCCATGCCATTAGAAGCCATCACAGCCAAGTGGCGAAAATTTAGGTTAAAAAATTTATAAGTTATTTAATGCATAAAAAAGTATTCAAAGTAAGTGATAAGTCTCTCTCGATGACAAATATAAAATAATAATACGTTTCTTCCTTCCTTGTTCGATTAATTTAGCCTCTATGAAAATATAAGATGCCGGGCTTAATTTGTGGAATTTTTCCATGATGGATGGAAATGAAAATAAACTGAAAATTCCACTAATAAACCTGAAGGTGTTACAAAGTGTCGAAACTTTGGCCGTGCAATAAATTCATTTATTGAATTTACATATTTTATTTTCTTTTCCATCCATATTTCAATTCCATATGAAAATGTTTTGTTTCGCGAAATACAAAATTAAAAAGGCATGTAATGTATTCCTAGATTAAACAGTTATTGTGTTCAAGTCATAATTTCTATAGTCTTTTTAATCACAGATTCTGGAATGGGCATCTTAGATGACAAAGTCCAAAATGTTCAGACAGCGCACAGCTTTATGTGCTGCTTTCTACGTCGACGGTTTACATAGATCGAAGTCCTACTTGTGCCAAGAATGTGACATCAAAGTCGTTACTTCTTGGTTACATTTTCTTTGAATTTCCTTGGCACTATTCCATTTTCCATTGGCAGTTGAAGGCCACGAGATATTTTACCCTCCATTTAGTCTTCGCTACTGGGTTGAAATAAATTCTCTGCTCATATTCACTTGATATTTAATGTGTAAATAGTTGCAAGGTCTTCATGCACTTATGGCTTTGTCTTTGTAAATTATGTCAGCATAAGTGAAAAATCTTAATTTTTGGCATTAGAAGTGGGATTGACCATTCAAACCATAACTCATGCATTTTCATGTAACGTGAAGTATTGCGGTGGCACACAGGTTGCAGAATAATTTTAGCTATAAATTATGGGGACAAAAAATAACTTTACAGTATCAATACTACTACAAAATTGACTTATTTGCCAAGGCGCTTTTTTTAATTTTCATAACTGCCTCTACATAATACCACCGTGCAAGCCGCCGCAAGGGCGTGTGGCACGGGGTGTTAGGACACCAGCC
This sequence comes from Calopteryx splendens, assembly GCA_002093875.1. Classification (NCBI taxonomy): domain Eukaryota; kingdom Metazoa; phylum Arthropoda; class Insecta; order Odonata; family Calopterygidae; genus Calopteryx; species Calopteryx splendens. Next base: position 413,496 of record LYUA01000076.1, on the reverse strand, counting down.
GTGAAGAAAAGGAAGGAGAAGGATAATCTGTAAAGGAGGCGCATGGATGGCTTGTGTTTTCCTCTCCTTGTGTTGCGGTCATGTGCGAGGGAAAAACAAATTCTTAAACCTACCTGGTGCACTATTTCTCTTATGTTATCATCATTGACTTGCCTATGCATTGCGGGGATTTTAATGCTTCCTCCTTGTGTCGCATTCAAAACACACAATTTTTCTATTTGATAATTTAAATCTAGCGTTGAGTCTTCGATTCTCTATTGATTCCCGTCCTAAATTAATTGCGTGGCGCTTTCACGTTCTCTCATAACGGTCTTTAACGGAACGGGCTGCCTTACTCTGGGTGTATCCTTCATATGGAACAGCTGGACATTTAAAACACCAAGGTGCGGTGAGCTGATGGGGGAAATTCACAAATGATAAAACCACAAAAAATATTCCTTGAAATATCTCACTTCTTCCTCATGATTCCTCTGGACATCTCTAGTGTGGTCAAATGCTCACTCATCACTTATCAGACGCAATTAAATGGCAGTGTTGAATTAACGACTTTAGGTTTAGCCGTTAATTGTGGTCGATAGTGAATACCCGAAAATATGATCGACCGTGACATTCCCGTCGATATTCTATTCTTGCACCCCTAGCCCCCACCTCAAGTTCCTTGACCTCCGATCCACCCCGCACCCATTACATATTTCCCGCCCATTGAGTCCTTTCCCAGGTCGAACGTCGATTCATTACAGTCAATGCGTGCCTACTTGCATCGTCGCCCACCCTCATTTCTAATTCATATTTTTTTATGCCTCTCCTTTCCACTCCTAGGTCCACCAAGCGAGATCCATTATGCTTTCACGTCGGTTGGCTCCTATTGATTGCTTCTCTGCCCACCATTACCTTCCTTTGTCGTACGGAATTGCTTGCAGGCTTTCGTCCATATCCTCTTTTCCTCTCGCGAGGGAAATGTAAAGGGCACTCGTTATCTGCACTTAAACCGTGACCACATGATCGCATTAATAGTCTCTCAACGCTGCCCTGAATCAGTGTCGGCATGTCGTACGTTTTGGAGTCTCGCGCTTTTTCAGTTTTTTACCCAAGTCTCTCGAGAAAGTGTTTTGTGAAACGTTGCATTTCTGTTTGGCACCCGTCAGCGGCTCTTTATCGCTCGCTAATTCTCGGCATTCAGTTCCTGGGATATTTTTTCCCTTCACTTCCAGTCTTTAAAGGACAACTAGGTACATTGTATATTTGTGGTCATAGTGCTCACTTTATATAAATCGTGATGGATTTTTGTGCTATAAAATATATTTATGTAATCTCCATTCATTATCACTCCTTTTATTTGATGATATTTTAAACTATTTTTGCTTGATTTTTGATTATTTCATATAACAATTACGTCGCGGTGATATATTGTCGTATCAAGTGAACAAGGCTTTCGGAATAAGTGTGCCATTTTCCATGGCGACTGCGACTCTAAGTATCGCCTTTGCGTGTTTTTATATTGCTTGCCGATCTTCACCCGAAAACCAATTTTATAATAGGAACACCTGCGTCTTTCTCTGCTAAAGCTTCGTTGAAAGAACTAACTCGACGGTTTGCCCAGCTTAAAGAATCGGAAAACGAGTCATCGCGCTCCTATCCCTCGCGGTAGGAGAGCAAAGGAGTTTTTTTTTAAGCCTCTCGTACATTACTACCTTCGGGCGTTCGATTCTGGATTTGCTACCCTTTCACATTGCGACCGAATGGGAGAGAGAGAGAGAGGAAGAAAAAGGGGTGATGGTGTGTAGTTGCCCGCTCTCCCTCTCCAGGCCTTCTTTAAGGCTATGCGTGGATATTGATCCCTGGCTAACCTTGCATCCTCCCTCTTCCTTCCTCTCTTCCTTCCTTCCTCTCTCCCTCTATAGTATATCTACTCCTCCCCAACCTCCCCAGCTCTTCCCTTTGCTTCCTTCCCGCCCCCACTTCCCAACGTGCCTTTCCTCTCCGGTCCCTCCCGGCTACAAGACCTCATCTCCAAGATCCCTGCAATTCATTTTACGATCCATGTTCTGCATGTGGAGAAACGTATGATTCGAAATAAGTGTACGCGCAGCATTCAGAATTGAGTTTCTGTCCATCTGCTTGTATTTTCGATAACATGAACGATTTTCAGCTGCCGGAGGCAGTGGTGTTCAATGCTATATTTTTGCTCCGATAAGAGTGATGTTCCGCGTGAAAGTTTCTATCACAACGCACTCGACCGTGACCGCACTCAAATTGGGTCTTGTAACAATGAGCGTTAGTAAGCGAGGCATTCCTTGTTGACTCGCCAATGAAAACATTATGATGCACTTTGTACGCTGCCTGCGTGAACGAACTTCCTTTTTCACTTCAGCTTTCTATTCACAGTTTGATATTGAATGCATTTCGAGATCCTATCGGATGTAATGACACTGAGAATCTCACTGGGCCTTCGATATGTTTTTGCGTCCTTTACTCTCGACACTCTTACGTTCAGAATATTTTCGTGTTACGGCATCGTGATGATGCGTATTTTCATTTTTTTCAATGGATGCTGAAGACTTAATAATTCATCCCAGTCTCGGTCATTATATTTTAGAGCGTTAAGTCCGTCAATCACTCACCAACTCCCACGTCGCGTGTCATGCTCTTCATTCACCTCTCAGGAGACTGTGTGCGGGTGGTATCAAAGCGCTTGCTCAATGAACATGGTGACCTGATTTTTTGTCGCATCATTTGTTATAACTAAGGCTAAATCTCGACATGCTGGCGAAAACGGCGATTCCGGATGTTTTTACTGTCAGGGTGTAAATATTAGGTATGTAGCGCGTATATAGGTTTTTAAGAATTACGAGAAAACTTGTCTGCATTATTCCATGGTTTGGTGGCTTTTCGATCTATGGTATTATTAGGTCTTGCGTTTGACATACTGAGAGGTTCTAATGAGATGTTCTGAACCCACAAGGCAATTATTTTTTCGTAAAAAAAATTATTTAATCGAGATTGATTGCTGGATAAGTTGTAATTATCGGTAGATTTTAGTTTTAAGTGCTGCTCAAGCTAAGGATATACCTATAGTACCAAAGAAACTGAGTAGGTATTTATTTTTAGGGAAGCGCAATATTCCTTTCCGATGCGGAATCTGAAACCGCGAACCTCGGATCGCCAGGCGGACGCGTTATATACTTGACTCTCTTAGAATAATTGGAGTAATTCAGTGCTCGTTTTTAGTATGCGTATGCATCTCTTGGGTTGAAAACTCTTAACATCTTCATTGGCTGATTTTCCTGATTTTTCATTCCTATTTTCGCCGTGATATATCCCTCTTTACTCTAATCTGAAAATTAAACTGACTGTTTTGGTCTGGCACGATAATTCCTCTATACCATGGCACAAATGTATCGCAAAAATCGATTTCTGGGTCGTTTAAATATTGGCACTGACTGCCAGAAGAAATCCTAAATATTTTCCTGCGTTTTAGGCAAATTTTCAACCCATACACATGTTATTTTAAAATACGAATGGTGGATTCTTTGTCATGTGAAAAATTTTGGAGCCCCATATGGGTGTGATTGGGAATGAGCATAT
>LYUA01000076.1:369231-380606 GCA_002093875.1 Calopteryx splendens | reverse complement strand
GGCGGTGGGTGGTAGTGGAGGGGGAGGGGACGCGGCGTCAGGGGTTGGGGGAGGAGGAGGCTTAGAGGCTAAAGACGGGTGGGAGAAGAAGACGGTGAAGGGCGGCGTTTTCGGTGGGAGGAGGAGGACCTCGGGGGAGGAGGAATGGGGGTTGGGAGGGGATTCGCAGGGGGTGAATGGGTGAGGGTGAAGTGGGAGTGATTGTCAGGAAAGACCCCGCCCTCTCCCTAATAATCCACCCTCTCGCAACCCCTTATGTCTCATTTTCTCCCCCGGTTTTCACCCTCCACCGACACACACACCCCCCACCTCTCGACTCCTCCCATAACTTCCCTTCCTTCATCTCCCGCCTCACCTTTCCCGTTCCATTCCTCCCCGAACCCTCCTCCCTCAACTTCGTCCACCTCAAGCTTCCCTTTTATGCCTCTCTCTCCCTCACTCTCCCTTTCCTTCGTCTCTCCTCCCCACTCTCCCTTCCCTCGTCGTGCTTGTTTCGGTGAGGGAGGCGGAGAATAGAAAAAAATGGAGGAGAGGGAGGCGTAGTGATCCCGTAGTCCTCGCAGGGGGTTGAGAGTTCCAAGGTTTCCCTGTCGGCTGGCGGGGGTTCTCTCCTTCCCTCTCTCGCCCCTTTTCAGGAGGAAGCAAATCGATGGCGGTGTGGACGGCGAGGGGAAGGAGAGAGTTGTGCCGGGACCATGGGCTGCGGAGAGAGAGGGAGGGAGAGAGTGGAAGAGGCGAGGAGGCTAGAAGGGGCGGGACTCGAGGAATATATGTAAGGGTGTAGGCAAAGGATGGGCAGGAGGGAAGAAGAATGGACTTCGTGTTCCATATGGATCTGCTTGGTGTTCCATAATGGTCGCCACAGTTTAAAACTGACTTTTATAAATCCACGCCGAGGTATGGAGGCAGCATTTACCTATTTTTTAACCTAAACTTGTTGGCGAAACCAATTTTTATGCACATAAGTGCAATAAGGAAGGTGATTCCTTAACTTTAACATTTTTGAAATGCTTATAGCTACATTAAACCATGGTGCATTATCTTGCATCACTGTTGCGTTTATGAGCCTTGTCTCTAGAAGTTTGACTAATTAGTTTTCATCGTAAAACGTTATTAGTGGTGATAACGAGGGTAAAGAGATTAGGAATTGCTGTTGTCGTTTGAAGGTTTCCACCAAATAAGTTATCGGGTTTGCTTGCTACCATTGATGAGCGCCTTAAAGTTACTTTGAGTAAGAAATGTTCGAGGTAAAAATTAACGTCACGCTGTTTTCTATATTTGTAATAGTCAGTCGTATTGACTTTGTGGAACTAGAAAAATTGTTATTATGATGGTTGTTAAATTTTAAAAATTTTCAATTAGAATAATGAGTCATTTCGACCACTAAGAGATGTTCCTAATCCAAAAATTAGTGTGATATAATATAATCACAAAAAATATGCATATTTTGGTGATATGTATACATATAAGATAATATTCATGAATCCTATACACCATTCCACTATTAGGGCTTATGAAATAGGAGATCGCTGTCTTCCTCATGTACCTATGTTGTAATCTTTGAGTGAGTGCATAGCTCCTGGAAAAATTCAAACTAAAAATTGACTCCTTTTACACCTTTTGGAGTACTTCACTTTTTCGGGCGAAAGAAAACAAAATTAAGGAAAGAGGAGATGCCGAGAAGGGAGCGGCAAAGTGAGGGTTGGATGGACCCGAGAAGATTGCGAAAGAGGGACGTAGCGAGGGAGGATTGAAGAGAGCCAGAGAATGAAGGAGATGGATGAGGCCGGGGGTGGCGTTAGGGAAGAAGGGGAGCAGGGAGAGGGAAAAAGTAGCAGAGGCTGTAGAGACGCAGAAATACCTACTCTTTTTTGAATATTTAAATATTTTTCTCAATCTTTCCCCCCTCCCCCCAAAGGCCTCTACAAATCTCACCCTCCGGAATTTTCTTCCAAAAATCCCCTCTCTTTCCCTCCATCACAGACACTCTCTCCGCGAGTTCCTCGAGTCCCTCCGCCTCCTCTCCATATTCCCCCCTATCCCTCGGACATCTCGTCCCGCAGACGGAGGTGGATGGGTTTACGTTGTCCCTCTGGGGTGTGGGAGGAGGAGGATGGTGGAAAGTGTGGGGAGGGGAGTCGCAGGAGCAAAACAGTTCCCAAGTTCCTTTCGCGCTTTCAACGAGCCAATCTGAGTTCAAATTCTCCGGGTGGCGTACCAGAAATTATGGCTTGACGTGGTTTTAAAAGGATTTTTTTCTCTTCCTCTTTCTCTCTTCTTCTTCCAACTATATATTTCGTCTCCCTCCTTCCAATCTCTCGGTGCCATTCCTCTCTCCCAGGATCTCACATTCCCCAGCTTTCCTCTATCGCCCTTCCTTCGTTCCATTCCCAGGCGTTCGTTGGAGGATTCAAGGATCCGGAAGCCCTGTTGAATTTGGAGCCCTCCTCTTCCATCCCTAACCTAGTTGTCCTACCCCCCCCGATGTCTATCCCCTTTTCGCTCCACCCCCACTTTCCACACGCCCACGCTTTCCCTTCGACTCATCGTTTTTTAAAGTTAACTCGTCAATTTTTCTTTGCTCGTGTTTTTCTCCGCTGACCTCTACTTTTTTACGCTATTTTCGGCGTGCGTTGCTTACCCTCATTCCCGCAATCAGAATTCCCGTATTTTTGTAAATTATCCACTCTGTGTCCAATTTCCTCTCCAACCGGCAATCGCTTTCCGGAGAATTTCATGTTCTTTCCTTTACTCGTTTTCTTTCACTCGGTGGAATGGCTGAATTTTATGGCAACAATTCTCCCTTTTTAAAGAATTTTATCACTCATTTCGAGATTACGGTCGTTTCATGTTGTTTTTCTTTCAAGTATGTCCCTAAGAGCACAACAGCGTTTTATTTCGGTTAGATGCTTATTCTCAGGCATTTATTTTTAATTGAAAAAAGGAAAGCTTAAGTTGTCTATTTAATTTGGTACTCGTTCCTCGGCGCTTTCGTGGGGAGTTGAAGTAGACATTTTATTCTTAGATATTCACGTGAAATTGTTAGAATCAAACGATTACTCGCAATCCCCCCTTTTCGCTCCGCACTTTCGCTTTCGCACTTCCACTTAGCGTTTTGTCCATCAAGCTACTTCCTTCGCACTACATACCCCTCTCTCCTCTGAATACACCTCTCTTCGTCTTTCATTCCCTTCGATATTTATTTTTCTTTCTCCGTTCCCGAGCATTTTCGTATTCCCCTTCCTTTCTTTCTCACCCGGAATCCCTGTATTTTTCCGCATTTTTATCATTTTGGTTTTCTCTTTCTGGTCGATTTCTACGCCTTCTTCTCTTTCTTTGTGCCTCTCCCGCTTTTCATTTCCCGTTTGCCAAGGCAATCTCTCTCTTTCCCTCTCTCCCATTTCCTTCATTTTTCATTTCCGTCTGTCTCCTTTTCATTCATGCGTGCCGTCATTTCCCTCCCTCACCCTCCGTACCCTGTCTCTCTCTTTCTCTCTCTCTCTTTCTCTCGGTTTAATCCATTAGCAACCTTGCTTTCGTTTGTCATATTTATGCTGTCATCCTCGCGAAAAAGCATATTTTCTCCGGTTTCTTCCGAACCAAAATCGCCGATGCTCCGCTTCTTTGTTTCTGACTTATTTTAAAGACTCCCGACCCCCACTGCTTTCGTTTTCGGTCCCTATTTCCTCCTTGCTTCCCTTCCCCCAAAACTTCTCACTCTACCATTCCTCTCCTTTCTCTCGCACCCTTCCACTTTCCCTCACTTTCATTCAAATCCCGTCGTTTCCGCGAATTTCTCCTGCGCTCATTTCCTTGCTCGATTTGCTGCTAATCGGAGTGGAAAAGTCTTTCATGTTTGTTTTCTTTAGGCTTTGTTTTTAAAAGTTGTGCGTTGGAATTCCTCGTTGGAGAAAACTTTATATTCTTAGAAAACTTATTTATTGGAATTATGCGAAATTTTATTTAAGTTCTTTGGCTAAAGAAATTCTATATCGAAGTGAAATTACCTTATGAATCTAATATGGTTTAATTGCTTTGAGTGCGTCCAAAAAGGTTTCTTTCCATAATTGCCTGCAATGTTCAAGATAAAAATGTGAAGTAGAAGAAGAACTTTCCAGTTGAATTCTTAAAGATATTTCTGAACAATTTCATGATGGTGTCGTTATTTTAGATATTAACTATGATTACATGAACGATAGGAACATATCGAGAATTGCTAAATTGACAAATTTGTCAGATTGCTAATAGATAGATACAATCTTGTCTAGAAGATTAGGTATTTGTGAGAGCAAAAATTTGGAGTTAGTCTTGCTAAATCCGGTGAAAGAATGGTAGGTGGGTATAATATAAATACTGTTTTTGATAACTAGGTATCTATGGGGCGCCGGGAATCCGCAGTTCACGACGGAAATAATTTGAAACTCGGGTAGGGCAATTTGCCCTTCGGTACCGAGAGAAGTCCTTATCCCCTCAACCATTTTTGCCATGCACGAAAGATTTATTCTCACGATGGACTCCTTGAAAGCTAGATCGCTTGATAGGCCAAAGTATTATGATTCTCGCCAAGAAACTGTAGGTTATGTGTGATATCAAAGTAAGATCATTTTTTGAGCATCTTGTTTACCTTTTTGGTTTTTTTTCTGAACAACTTGCCTGTTGCGTCATATGTATCGCAATATCAGGTTTAGACTCCAATGAATACTTTATGCGGTAAGTCTTACTCCCGACCCCTCTTGGGAGAAGTATATAGTTGGGGAATATGCAGACAGGTTAGCGGAAAATAGGATTTATTAAAAAGTTCCTGGTGAAATGTTGCAAGAGGGTAAGATCGATGCTGTCTGTCTCTAATTAGGCCTCAGAATATGAAGCTAGTACAAATATACCTATAGGGTCCTGACGGAGTGTGTTTGAAATCCGATGTAGATTGTGTGCAGCAAAGAGGAGCTCGATTTGCAAAAGTATGCTTTGATAAACATGGTATTTTTTATCTTTCACATGCCTTCACCGATTCTCACGGTTCAGAAAAATAATTAAATGATAATTACGAAAAATACCATTCCTTTTCTGATCCATTTATCTCTCATCCGTATCCATGAGAAATCTCAACGCCCTCTCGAACGATGATGTGATGGAGAGATATAAGTATCTTAGGAGGGGTCAAGGGACCATCTGGGAGGGAGGGAAGAGTGGCAAGGGGGATGGAGAGGGCGGATCGTTAGGGTGAGTCGGGTGGAGTAGGGATAGGGGAGGCGACGGTTTACGCGCCTACGACTCTGGGGAAGAAGACACTACCATGTCCAGATCAGATTTGAATTCCTCACGCTTTCACGGTCACGTGCGCCGGTCTATTCCAAGGGAAAGGGTCTCTCGCCCCATCTCCTTGACCCCACTCCTACGCTCTCTAACGAATTCTTCCCCCCTCCCGTCACACCCCTGACTTCCATCCTCTCTGCTCTAAGAACCGTTGCGTAGTCCAAATTTAACCCGCTTCCCGACTGTTTTATAGTTAGAAATAGTTCTGCGGAACAAATGTTCTAGAGACCCCAACATTTGCCCATTTCGTATTTTTGTCTGTCGGTATCTGAGGCTTCCGAAGTCTATATCTGGGTAAAAAGGACCCCTCATCTCCTCGGTGATATGAATTTCTCCTTTCTTTCCTCCCTTTCTTTCCTTCTTTCCAGTTTACGGTATGGTTGCCCCAGACGCTATCTCTCTTATACGTATGCTTGGGAGCTATTCTTATCCCTGTTCTATCCACTCCCCCTGTGCTACCCCCGAGAAATATCCCACTCTCGTTAATATTATATCTTGGTCAGTGGGATTCGGCATTCATGATTTTATACTGAACTTTTCATTAAAAACGTACCTATATTTAAAAATCTATTGTTTTCGATTAGTAGGTGTTGACAGTTAATTGAATGTACATAAGTTTATTCTTATTTTTGAAACGTGGTGAGCACTAATCTGACAAGTAATATTATTTTTCTTATATCTATAGCTATATCAGCATAATATCCTGCAAGCCACCTTTAGGGTGTTTGACAGCGGGTGAGTCATCACCAGCCATGCGCATGAAGAATCGACACTACTTAAAGGGAGGTCATGCACTGCATAAAGGAACACATGCAATTACAATACACATCTACTTAAGCGCTATATGCAAGCATTACACATGAAGGGTAACGCGCAAATACGTTTCATACTACGAAGAGGAACGCATGCAAAACCAGTGCTACCACTCCATAACCTCATAAAACAAAGGTAACATACAATGGAAACAGATTAAGAATAACGTGCACCAAATATCTCACTGTTCACATGCAACTATATTTACACTCACCACCCTACCTATCCTGTCATCCCTATACGCTTTCAGCAAGGCTATTAGGGTTCCTAATTCTTCTCAGGTGTATCTCTTGTTCTTATGCTTATATTATTGCCATTTGGTTTTTATAAGTGTAGTGTTATTTAAAAAATTAAAATTCATGCTACGGATATTCATTTCCTTGATACACATGAATAAGCGTACAAGCTGAGGTGAAAAAATGCGAATAACCTGCTATAGCATTTTATCCGTGGAAATGCTTTAGTTTAACTGAGGGAATTATTATAATTATGCCTCTATTTTCAAGAATTTAATGTCTAAATGCTGGTTTTATTCGTGGTAGGAGTTATTGAGTGTGTTGCTTTGAGTTTCTTGTTCATGATGGGATCTTAATCTCTGAACATATTAACAGTGAACCTTGAATACAAAGGTAAGCTTTGAAGGAATGAAGATCATTATTTTTATTGAAACGAAAAACGTGTCCTGTTTTCTTTCCAAAATTAAATCTAAAGATTTCTTACCTTCTGCTCCGTATTCAAATTGAAGATTTTTCCTGGGAACGCACAAGGACGCTTTTGGTTTGACCATTTCAAAGAAACCCTCAGCAATATTTTTGCTCCCAAATTTTTTCTTAAACCTTTATAAAGGATTTTAGGAAAATATTTTCCTTAAGGATTTTGGAGCATTTGTTTTTGGCACAAGTTGATTCCGGCTGCTTTGTAGGAAATAAACTATAATTCATTCCATTGTGTTTTACCACTTGTTGAGCCCATACAGTTTTCCTCAACCTTCCATTACAATTCCCCCGATTTCCATCTTGTTCACTCTTATTAACTCCCTTTTCACTTTCCGAGCTGCCATCATTACGATCCACTCGAGAATTTGCTACCCGATTTCCTCGCATTCTCTTTCTCGTTCCTCCGCTAGAGCGAGAAAACTGCTTCATTGCATCGTCGGTCCAGGTTGATTAAATCTTTGTAAATACCCATTACGAGAGTCTGCAGATTATAACCTTTTCATAATGAGATCTAGGAATCTAGGAAAAAAAGACGACGAAAAGACTAAATAGCTAATTGCAAGCAATATTAAAAGGTTGTTGGCATGTGTAATCTAAGGAGTTTATTGACTATGTCGAAGGTACCACCCATAATTATATTTTAATCGAATGAATAAAAGAGAATTAACGTACGGGATTGAAGCTTAATATTTTTACTCGGGATCATAAAATCGAAAAATTTTTTCTGTGCTGTCCATATTTTTTGCCAATTATTAAAATTTGTGTCTGTCTTCCTGTGGCATAAAAATTAGTGGTCATTCTGATTCGCCTGCTCTCGAATCCATCTTAATTACTCCATTTATTTCCTCATTGTATTATGGTGGTTTCAATTGCACCTCATTTGACACATAGTAGAGTGGTATGTAGCATCACTCAGTGCCTTTTCATCCCCCCCCAAACTTGACTAGCTCATCCCCCTCCCTGCATTATGCCTCTTGCTCTCCTATCCCCCTTTCCCTATCTCCCTTCCTCTCTCTCTCGCCCGTGGCATTTTCCCACGGCGGCGTGAGAGGCGAAGCCACCCCCTCACAGTCCCTTCCCTCCCCGCCTCCTCTCCACCGTCTTCTTCTCGCCCAACCCCGCGTCCGCAACCGCCCCCGCACGCAAAGCATGCCCTTTCTTATGCCCAACCCCCCTCTCGTTCGCCTGCCTCTCCCTCAACAAAAGCAACCCTCAGTCCCTCCGCCTACAGCCCGCTTTCCCTTCCCGCAACCCGCTCTCCAGCCAGCATCACCCTTTATTTCACAGTTCCTAACAATCCAATTTATCGGTCTCCAGTTCGCCCTCTCCTCTAACTCCCTCTCTCCTCCCCCCATATCTTCACCCCATCTTTCCATCCTCCTACCCCCCCGCCATCTCCCGCTTCCTGGAAACGTCATTCACAACCCATTGAGGTCGGCGGGAGGGAAGGAGACGGGAGGGGAGGGGGAGGGAGGCAAGTGAGATCGGTTTTGTAGATTTGCTAAAAGCGGTTTCCTCCCTCCTCTCCCCCTCCCCCATCGATAGCATCCCTCTCGGGCGCTTGCTTAGTGTGCGGTGTATTGGTTTCGAATAGAATTTGAAAAGAAAGATCGATCCTCATTAGGGTGAATTCGATGTGGGAAGCCGGAACATAATACCGAATAGAAACCTTGGAATTTTGAGTCCAAAAAATTTGCGGTTAATTGCCTTTTCACGATGTCGCGCTGCTTTGTTTTCGGTCTGTTATTTTTAAATGGTGTTTAGTATCTGTCTTTGGTTACACTCAAGTAGCTATTACGTTCTGGAAATCGAATTATCTTAATAAAAAATATCGGAAGATTCCATTTGTCGCTTGGAGCACTATTCTTACTCTGTTTAGGTGGCATGCACCACCGAAAATTCTACAAAAAAGTATCTTCTTGAATTGAGTTTCTGATTTTTTTTGTGTCACTTCTGTGCGTTCAGATACTTAATATCTCACCATATGAGAGTGATTCGATATAAAATGTCATTGTATGATAGAAATACTAATACCGCGAATCAAAAACTCACGAATGTAGTGGTATATATTAGGATTTAATCGTGTATTCGTGATTAAAAACGAAACAGAAAAAATTGCAAAAACACAATAAAAAATGCATTGGACTAAAATAAAAACACTGAACTTTTGATCTAAGTAATTTTTAACAATTGAGGGTAATAGGTCTCCACCCACCATGTAAATGTCAGTATTGGTTCATGAAAAAATTCTGTTATCCTCTCACTTAATTGCGAGAGGAGGAAGATTTCATTAAGTAGGTAGTATTGAGACGTGAATCCTTAGACGAGAGCCTAAACGCTGCTTTGGCCACTATCCCTCCCAAAAAAGAATTTATTTTTTCAATTCTCGACTATGCACACAATTTACGCTTAGTGACGGAACAGAATTTTTGCACAAAGACGGGGTAAGGTCCTTCGCAATGCCTTCACGCATCAACAGCTCTTCTGTGGAAGTGATTTGGAGAATGTATAGTCAGGGTTCAGAGCTTGGTGGATACGACCTTTTAAAGGTGACAAAGGGAGGGAGGGGGTGGGCAAAGGAGAGACGAACGGTGAAGTAGAAAAGGGGATAGGGTAAAAGGAGGAGAGGGTGAGATTTCTTGGAAGAGGGAGGAGGTATCACGGAGGAGGCGTTTTCCCAGAGGAAAGTGCGGTTTTTTTTTGGTACGCTGCAACAGACCTACAGAGGAGCAGGGCGAGGTCTTTCAAACTGCCACCGCTTAGTCAGTTCTCTCTCGGCGTAATCCCTTCCAGAAGTTTCCTTGAGAGGGAAGGCGTGGACGAACGGATAGGAAAGACTGTTATGGAAAGGAAGCTAACAACCGCCTCAGTGTGGAGACAGGAAGGGATCGGGATAAGGAAAAGGGTAGGAGATGGACGAGTGTGGGAGCGCAGGAGTGGAAGTGAAGGATTCCGCGCGGCAGAAAAGCTTTTAATTGCATGGTGTTCGAACTGGCAAATCGTTGGCGTCAGTTACCATTTATCAGGTTTTAGGAGGTGATTGAATAATAGTTTAGTGTTGGTTCAGGAAGGTCTTAATCATAAAATGAATACTTGTTTTCTGTCAATAGTAACTCTAATTAAAGTTCAAAAATATATTATCAAGAACGAAAACTCTAACTCGGGATAATATTGAACTGCTGAGTTGCTACCTTTGACAGAATTAGAATGATTGACGTGCTGATCCTGGGTTAGTTCAGCAATGGTGGATAATTCATGAAATTTAATTTACTGACCAAAATACAGTAGCTTAGAGGAGATCATAGGTGCTATAATAATTTTTTTCTTACATTTTTCAGGAAAGTGTATTTATTTCATCGGGCTGTTTATGGAAAAATATTTTAATTTGAGAAAATGGAAATATGGATTGAATTAATTGAAACCAATGGAAATAAGTAAATTTATTAATTATATCATTAATGTAACCAAATGTTGTTGCATAATCACTTGGAACTGTTAGGATTCGAAAAATAACATTAAGCAAAATGATTCATTTCTTCATGATTATGCAGTAAGTCTCCGAAATGAAGAGGTGCTATATTGGACGTTGTAAATAATTCTTGCACTGGAAAGACAAAGTAAAAAAAATTAAAATAATTATTGCTACCTCATGCCTGGAAATGACAGCTACCTATCTATTCTAAGATTGTATTTTTTCACTTATTAGCTTTGTGGCCACGTGAAAAATCGGAATGCATCGAATTATCAAATTGGCTAAACAAAATTATTCCATGACTAGATGAATAAGTCAATACTGAATTAATTCGAATTTAATATAAAGATATAGTTCACTGTCAAAACATTAATTTTGTGCAATTCCATTTCAAGGGTTGAAATTTAAAAAAAATAATTTCAACTAAGCTGTAAATTTTATTCCCACCATTGAATGCAAAAAATTATTATTGATGAGTTGTACATTTTATCTCACGCCTTTTCGTTTCCCTGTCGACCAGCTCACATTAGTGGGAAAAAAATCTGCAGAGCCTCCTGCAGCCACGGTGAAAAAGCTCCTTGAGCGCGACAATGCATTACAAAGTTTGAATAAACAACGTGTAGGTTTACGGATGAGGATATTAAATGCACAACCTATTTCATGCAGGAGTGAGGGAAGCTTATGCTCTCGTTCCATGAGACGAGGCCGGAGAGCTTTAAGCCTTTGCTTTCATTCGGTTGGAAAATGTATACATATAAAAAAAGAAGAAAGTGCCTCGGTGTGTATATACGCGCGCGATGAAGGGGAATTCTGGCTGAAGGAGAGAAATGAGGTAGGGGAGAGATACAAAAGGGATAGAAGGTTTGAGGAGCGGACGACAGGGAAGGGTGGAGGAGAAGAAAAGGGTGAATTTGCAGGGTACGGGGGATTTTGTGTGCGGGGGAGTAGTTCGGAAGGGGAGGAGATGGGGGGGACGGGAGAGAGAAGCCTCGGAGGGGAGGAGCGCAGGTTGAAGGGACGCGTGTGTGAAAGGAAGATTCGGGGAAGAAGGAAATAATGGA
>LYUA01000076.1:192598-203458 GCA_002093875.1 Calopteryx splendens | reverse complement strand
TATATATATATATATACATATATATAAATGTCTTGGTTCCCTCTTTCCATGAAAACCCGCAGGCCTTTCTAGAAGTAAGAAACAGTCAACGCATCCTGTAATATCGTGGTAGTTTATGGTGCCCCACTGTTTCTTTTCTTATCGATCGATTGTTTCTGTGCGAATGATGGGAATTCAGTGGTGGCGGAAAAGAAAGAAATCAGAAAAAGGAAAGGCATAGAGAGAAATATTTACGGACTTGGCGTGCCGTACGAAGGCATTTCATCTTGCTCCACATGCCCCCTGCCTCCTCCACCTTCATCACACGCTGACACGGCTACTTCCGGATTTCGGACATAAACGGAGATAGAGGGAGGTCGGAAGGAATCCATTTTTGCCATTAGTGTTCTTGTATTCCTCCGAACGAATGCGGAACTTCCTATCGCGGCGATTATTCTACATTAAGCCGGTCGATTATGTGTTCCATTGTTGTCTTCAATCCTTTGTCATTTCAGAAGCAGAAGCTGTTCCATGCCATAAACATTCCCTTCCCTATAATCACACGTAATTGTATGGACCTGCTAAATTGCCAGTATGTATCACAACAGTTTTTTAATGGCAATGTCGATTTATAAAAAAGTCCCATAGTGAATGAGACAACTAGGTTAATTTAACCTCGAAAGTACCTTAATTTGATCCCGACACAATTGAAATCGAAATTTATTCCTGCGGGACAATGTTCCTGGACATGACCAGGATAAGTTAGTATAATGCTGATTTCTAAATCCCGTCATGATTTTAACGGCAGTTCCATTTCTCCCGGGAGTGGCGTCTTTCGATATTGATTAGGATCTCAAAAGGATCTTTTGGTCATTCGTGCATACAAATTTTCTCAATCAATATCCTTATTCCTGGTTCTAAATTCTTGAGAACTTAATAAAAATTTCTCATGTTATTGAGTTTTATAAGCAGCCGCTTTTTAGCATGAATGTTTATTTTTACTACTCTTAAGAAGCCTCATGGCTCTGTTGTTGGGGGCGAATTATTTTGGCATTTTAAACACGGTTATCAAATTTGCTCCTAGGGATTAATTTCTGAATAACGAGTAAGTGGATAAGAGAAAGTTTTCGCTGTGCTACCAGGGAGTCTATCACTCCCTCCTCAGCGTTTCAATAACGCGGTGGACTTAATGTAATTTCCGTTCTCTCTTCTATCATATTTTCTGTTTTCGGAATCGGAATTGTAGGGCAGAAGAAATGGAATATTTTTCTGCACACGTTTTGAGTTCCGCTCTGATTATGTAGCTGTGGCCATGTGTGTAAGTTTCCTTGCTTCCATATTTGTTTGATTTCGATTTAAGTAGGGTGAGTTGATATGTTTTTCGGGTCGTAGAGATCAAGGCAAAGATCCGATTCAAATGCGACTCGAATTAATGTTTCTTTACAAGCGTTAAGGATATGCATACATTTTGGTGTTTTTTTAATTTTGTGAGTATTGAGATTTTTACACTATAAACATTAAATGCATAAATTGCGAAATCTCTGATTGTTAATACCTTTTCGAAAAGCTCTTGTGAATAAGATGAATCGAAGTCGTAAATTTTTTCTGTCATGAGATTCCGATAGTTTTCACATTTCAAGGATCTATTGCGTATTTTCTTTTTCTCTCTTATCTGCTCATTCAACTGTGGTGACTGTTAGCCATTCTTTATTTCGGACCCATTTGTACTTTTGACTGTCCATATTTATGGTGATGCTATAAAAATATTTAATTCACAGGTATTAGCTAATTCAAGGAAAATAGTTATTATAGCAAGTCACTATTGAAACAACTAAAGATGTAATTGTTAATGTGTACCTATGTTGAGATCAGCGCATAAGGTATGCAAGGCAAAATATTAAGGGGATGATTGCATGAGGTTATTGAAATAATAACAAAAATATTTTTATGCATACAGTATGGTGTTTTTATTATTCAACTTTAGAGATCTATTGGCATAAAATAAATTTAATTTCTCGTTCACCATTTAAAAGTCAAACTTATTATACAAATCTATAATTTATTTCTCATTCAAAAGTTTAAAGTTTTAAAAATTATTATTACAAAATACATATTATTCTCTATGTAAGTATATAAAAAGTTTAAAATTCAAACTTATTTTACATAAATGATGACCTAGAGAGTCACGACTCTTCTTTGCTGCAATGGACTCCCGCGAATGGGTGTTTTAAAAATTCTACGAGTATTTAATCGCGAGCCATCACTCGCACGCTCTGCGGGAAAGTCAAGGGAAGAGTTTTCTTTTGGGCGCCACGATGGATTTTTAAAGCCTTCCACCAAATAAATTGAAAGTGTACGGTTCGCCGTTAAGTTTTCATCCCGGAGAAACTCAAGGCGTTTTATTTTTATCTCCTAAGCCGGTACACTTCAATGCAGGGAAGAAAAAAAATTCGCAGGTAAAGAAGCATCGTCTCAGAGAAATCAACTTTCGAGTCACGTGTTAGTTTACAAGGTCACCGGGATTATGTGCCGGTCGCTCGCCCTCCCCTGGCCGAATCAAAGGAGGCCGTCTAGACGGGTGTGCGCCTCCGTCCACCGTAACTAGTTTCCTCCTCGAGGGGAGGCGCTTCCACTGACTCGATCTCCTCCTCCCGCTCTCCCCCGGTGCCCCCCAACCTTCCCCCCTCCAAACTCCTACCTCCTCCTCCTCCTCCCCTATTGCCCCAAGTGACCCAGCCTCCGTTTCCTCCGCCTTCCCCGGCCCTTATTATCTCCGTATTGCCTCGCGCTTTGAATTCCAAAAGGCAGTAACAGAAAGGCCTCTCGGTGTGAGAAGGAGGTGTACTCCCACATGCTTCGCGTCGTATCGCATATTAAGGCTACGACGGCTCCGGACAAAATTATAGGTCACCTCTAAAAGATTTACTACTATCACGTACATGGGAGCTACTGGGGCTTGAGGGAAATAAGTAAATTTGGGTACAGCTCAGTAAAATTTAGAAAAGTAGTAGAAAAATTGCATTTCCCTTCACGAGCTATGAAAGAAGAATATTTTCTCATGGGCGATTGATGTTAGCAAAGAGTCGTCCGACGTCGTGTGTGTGTTTCCTTCGTGGAGGAAGTAAAACGGCAAATGTTACCTAAAAAGTTAAACGTCAAAGTGGAGAGATTGGAGATTATTTTCTAATTCAACAGTATAATCCTGATAATTACAAAGACGAAAATGTACTTGAAAATTCTTACAGGGACAATTACTATGGAAGTTTCCCCTAAGATTAATATTGTCCAAAAACCCTTCAGAGCAAAAGTGCACACCCACTATTAAAATTTTCCATTTGTTCGCCCGCAGCTTAATTCTTTCTTGCGAAATTTTTCCCTTCCATTTATTTGCTCCTCCATTACATTAAAGCGAATTATAACCCATTATACCTCTCCTTTCTTTTAATCTCCTTTCCTTCTCGGAGCCTTTCTTTGCGAAGCTATTGATTCCAACATTCCTTCGAGAAACGTCACAGGTAATTAAATGATTCCAAAAAATAACCCTCCATCAAGCTCGAGGATTTCTGTATATCTCGTGCAACTTAGTTTGCAGGGGAAATATTTTCATACGAAAATGCTAATCCATATATATGAAGCAAATAGGATTCATTCATAGTTTATATAAGGAAGGAAAGCACTATGATAGGAGTCACAAAAACAGCGATCACAACTTAGTTGGGGAAGATCGAAGGACATTTATTCCAAAAAGAAGACTTCCAAATGCTACCAGTGCCACAAATTTCGATTTCCGACTACACATGTAAGTGAGCTAAACGTCTTTCTTTGCATGCAGTTCAGTTAAGACAAAGTCAGAAATTGTGATAGTCAGCAGTGTTTAATTCTAAATCATTCCAATCAACGTGAGTAAAGAGTTTTCCCTGTATTTTGGATAAATAAAACACAATAGCAAATATATGCGAAAAATTCACAGTGGAAAAATCATTCGCCTGAATCGGTACTCGCTCAAAGAAACAATATTCAGAAAACATTTCCAATCCTACTTTAAAAGTGTGTGCAATACCCGTTGTCAAACCTTGTTCCATTTCAGTTCTTGTAATACCTCTTTATAGCACTTAGTGATTTTAGTGTAAATACAAGTGATAAAGTATATGATTCGTGCGCGGGTACAAGATGAAGAATGCAAACCCTCATTTCCTCAAAGCCTCGGTATTGAACGATTGCACTTCAAGATACTACTAGTGTTAACGCCTCGTATTCGTTGCCCCTTATGATTTTATTCTTCCATCTCAAACGCCCTCCGCGGCAGATTCCATTGCTCCCGCATGTCCTCCCCCACCCTCCGCACTCGCATCTTCACTGCTATTTGCTGTAATCAATGAAGATCAGCTTCCTGTGTGGATATCTCGCTCCAGTTGATTGCAATTGGATTCTTTATTTAGCTTACTCCTCCAGAGTGGTCGGGGATTTTGGGATAGTTTCCGCTTGGCTTAGCTGAGTGAATTTTCCCTTCCGCTGCACAGCTTGAGGGAGGAAAGGAAAAGGACGGAGGGACTCACCCAGGAATTGCAATTCTCTTCTTGCCTTCCTCTCTCGCATCAACTGAAAGCCCCAACACTCCGAAGATCTTCTGAAAGACCGCGCTGTTTTGATCATCGTTTCCTTTTAAAGCCTCCTCCGTTTATGAAGTCGCCTCACTTGATGGCCTTTCGTGCTCGAGATTTCTTCATACTTGCCGTTTGAATTCTTGTTTTCTTTTAAATAACTCTCCGAAGGAAATTTAGACCTTCAAGAGGGAACACTTGAAGCATATTATATTTTTCCTACTCAGAAAAATGCACCTTCAGCTATTATCAACATGCAACCATTTGCAGCGGAATATTTGGGAGACCACTCTTTCATGCATTGAATTTCTCGATTTTTTTCATTCAACGTAACGCCGTTGACAGGAAAGTCCCAAGAAGGGTCCATTCCTTAGCGCCTTGGGTCATATATCATTCATACCCTTACCTCAATCCTTAAAAATTACGTCCTGCGTAAAACCAAGCCTAACTTTTGATATGCTGTTCATGCTCCTTCTTGTGAGTCATAAGAAACCTATCCCACTCTTTGAAGGGAATGAACTGAAAAAATCTGCAGCAAATTTACGATTGTGCCCCGGTTGGGATGGTTGCATGAAACAAATTATTCATTTGCTCACACACACAGCACTAGGCCAATGGCTGTAGAACGAAGTCCAATAAAGTACGAGTATATTATTGACAAGCAATGATGTCGTGGGTAGTGAAAAACTCATCTAGGTGGGATTCGAACCCCTCGAACTAGGGATTAAGATGCGAAGACGTTACCCCGTTGCCACCGAGGCCGGCATTTGTGTTCACTGTGAAATAAAAAAATATCAACAAGCAAAAAGTTGACCAATATATTTCATTGACGGAAACTCCGTTAAGCTTCACTTTTAATTTTTCCGGATATAAATACTTCGGCTGAGACGAAACCACCAGCCAAATTGGAAATTGACCGTCATCTTTATGGCACAAACCGCCTCTGACTAGCATAATTGTAAAATCGATCATTTGAATGCATCATGTGCCGTATCAAAGTATCGATTCAATTTTTCGGACGTTTGGTTAACTCTTTCAAGGATTATGTCTCGATAGAATAGGTATGTTCACGTCTGCTGATAGTCATCCTTCAGCCCTTCACCTCCTCTCCAACATTCTCCCTCCCCGACCCCTTTGCGTTTACCGGGTGCGTCACAAAGTGACTGCCATTGCGATCAGTGGGTGGAATGCGATGCGGGGGATCCTTCTCGAGGATCCTTCAATCCTTCTTATCCCGGCTTCCCTCTCTCCCTTGCTCCTATGGCCGGCCCTTGTTTCTTCTTCTCCGCTCCAAGAAAGAAAAGAAACGTAATCCTTAGCCGATTACAGCCCTCCCGCCGTTGTTATCTGTCGATTCCTCCGCTGAGTCCCTCGCTAATCTCCCCTTTGCTTACGTGCCGATCCCAAGTGATTGCCCCTCCCCATTCCCTTCTCATCCCTTCTTACCGGTTCCTTGGGGGGGGACGGATTTGCTCTCCTCCGCTCGGGAGGTGGTTGTTTATCGTGTTGGTTCGCTGACTTTAAGGGTTTTCGGAACCCCCTGTCTCTCTCTCTCTCTCTGAATCTCCCTTGACCCGCCTTCGAAGCGCCGACATTCATCCAGATTTCCGATTCTTCATCCCTTCGCTCTCGAGTTCTAGGGAAAGAAGTACGAACGAAAGGATCTTGCTCGCGTGGGGACGGTGAAGGGGGAGAGGGCCCAGCGGTCGATGTGCTTCGAGTTGCTTTGAAGGTAAACCTTTGGCCAAAATTTAGAGGTCTTCTCTCACTGGGAGGCTTATTTTCAGGATTCTTTCGCATTAGCATTGGCAATCGCCGACATCAGAAGATGACGGCGTTTCTCTTACTCAGTCGCTGGGGTCCTCAGACTGGACGGAACTCTGCATTTGTTTTAAAAACACATTTGTCCTCCCAGCTTCCTCCCTCGAGAAATACGGACGTACGCTCACTTATGGGTCATTTTCAAGGTTTATGCCGTTTTACATTTAAATTTCATTTCCGAACTAGCTGCTTTTTTCTAATTTTTGGTAAAGCACCTAAATTACATGCAGGTACTCGTGTCAATTTGAAGACATTTTTGAGATGATCCTACATCACACCCAAAATAATTTTCCATATTTCTCTCCTCAGGAGGTATGTGTAGCGTAAATTAGGGAGTGTATTAAATATGCCACGCATTATCTAATGACTCCTATTTTTAAGATAAATATTTATCAAACATAGAAGATTGTTAGTCTGGTTGTAAATCACGTGTAGGTATTGAGGAGGTCGATTTCTTTACATTTAAAAGCCTTCATGAAGGAAATGTATTCCAACCTGACGTAAATACACGTATAATCTATAAGCTTTAAACGAGTAAAATGAGGTCACCTGTTTATTAGATTTATTTATTGTTAATTAAGTCTTATTCCTTAGATTTGTCACCTAGAGGAGTTGAGTTTCTATTTTTCAAATTATAGATTGATTTCTCAAGTTAATGTTTAAATTAAATTGATCAAAATAGCTTATATTTAATTCTCTTTCCTTTCAGCTATATCAACAGCAATCTAATATCTGAAAATGCCATTAATTAATAAAAATTTAAGTTACATAACTATATACATAATATGATGTTACAACGGAATAAAACTTTAAAATTTTTCTCGCGTATACATTCGTTGATTGGCACGGATTCAATCCTCAGTGATGCTTTCACCAGATTCCCCAGTCTTCAAGTTTTCAAATAATGGTACATGTGCGAGATAAAGAATACAGCATGATAGAAATGCTTTCACGTGGGAGGCTGGGAGGAGCTGACCTTTTGGGTTATCTGGCTTTGTAAGCGACACCTTCAATTATCTTTAATGGGAGAAATTGAGGAATTGAAAATTTGATAGTATTTCTAGACAGAGGCATGTTTTGGTGAAAAATTCATTAGAAAATACCAAAAATCTGCGGTCGTAGGATTCAAAGTAATATTCCGTCCATTTATCCATTAAGGATATTGGGATAGGTGTACACCCTACTGTATAGGCTCTTTATGATGAAGCCCCTTTAAAATGGCATTTGCCTTTTTGTGTACGCTCTCAGTTCTGTGCAATTCTCCTCCCCACTCTTCTTTCTTTTACTGCCATGTTACTAAGTTTGTAATCACCTGCCATTCAGGGCGGCGATTAGAACTTAGAAATTGAGTTGGTATCCAAGTTCCTAAGTTTTGTTCCCCGCGTTGAATGTCCGGTGATTTGATATTCATCCCAGTGGGGTCGGAGTTTCTTCAGTCGGGTAGTGTAATCAGTAGGCACGCCCAAGGGGAGGGGTCGGGGACTTGCGGCTGAAGTTCCCATTGGCCGATTTTCCCCTTCCGTATACATCCGTAAGGAAAGAAAATTGGAGAGGGTGAACCCGCATCCACCGTTGTATACTGCTCCACTGTTAACTATTTTCCAAGTTGCTTCAGAACTTTCCATCCATGCTGTAGGTGCTTAAAAAATCTGCCTTTGCTGCCTATTTCATAAGGCATCAGTATGAAGTTTTACTTTTATAGTGCTTTAAGACTTCCTTCATAATGGGTGGAAGTCTGAAAGGATTTCTAGGTGGTCGAATGAATCGAATACTTTTCTGAAAGAAATCCATTTCAGCATAAATATTTTTCATGTAACTAATGCTTATTCTATGTGAGGCTAAATGTTCACGGTGTTCGCTATTTTGTAGATAGCGCTGAAGGCTCAGCTGTTTTAATGTCCTTTTAGCTTGTATTTAATGTTATAAGCATAACTTTGTATTATTGCTTTTGTCTAATACCATTTCCTCTTTTCTATTCGCAGGTGAGTTGCGCTTTTCTTATGCTGAGAGCATAATACATTTAAGCAACATGTTTGAAGTAAGCTGTGGTGAGTACCTAAATCCTTCTTCCCCATAAATTGGCCAAGAATCTACGGCAGAGTGGTATCTTTTTAAATTTAATTAATTAAAGTTTCTTTAATCATTGACCTATTCCCTTTAACTTACCCTTTCCTTAAATTTACTCCCTTTTCAGTGTCATTTCACTACGCCTACGTTCATCAGATAGACTACCTACTACTATAGGTGCGTTAAATTTCACTTATAAGATCATGATTCATAAAAATGTAGAAATGTCAATATGCTACACTATGCATAGCCAATGATAACTGGAATAATCATTTCCTTTTTATTTCCCCCTAGCCATTATTTATTTCACATAAGCGACGATGAATCCTGCAATGTAATTTAATTGACATTTTCAGGACTCAAGAACGGGCGCTAGCTTCTGAGGTCTGCGATAGAAAAAGCCCGCGCATCTTTTTTGCGGTTTTCCCCTTTCCCTTTGAGTATTGAAATAATTAATTACAAAACGCCCCCGGCGGCACTGCACTCTTCGCAAGTGGCGTCTCTTTATAGACGCCGCCGCCGGGCGCCCACACGATTGCGTTCTGGTTGCATTCAACATTTGTAACACGAGAATCCCGCAGACCTTGAGTAAGCAGCAGAAAAAAATTGCAAAAGAGCTGGCTTTCTTTCGGAGAACTTAACGCTCTCAAAATTGCGATGGTTCGCGTGCAATTGCGATTTTCGGTGGATTCCGTGCGGACATGACAGAACGAGAAAATGTTTTCGGATTCTTTCCGATGCGGTTTTTTTGCTTTTTTTCCCGTGCACTCTCTGCTGTTCTTCACAGGCTCCACTGAGTCGTCTACGAGGGAGCCCTGGAATAACCTCTTGGGCACTGTTATTAAATGCCGGGGAATTTTATTTTTCCGAGATATCGGATAAAAGCGATTTAGGAAAATGCTCGAAACTTAGTTTTTTGAATATGACTATTTCTTTCTTTATGAGCTCTGGTGCAGGCAGGGGTACTTTCCAAGGCGAAGTCGTGGAGTTAAAACTTAAAATATCTTTAGATTTTAAATACCTAGACTGAAGTATTGGAATTGAATTAGGATAGTAGATTGCGGAAACGACCGACGAACGAATTAGGTGACATCATTTGTATGATCCTAAAAAGCATTGCTATAGAAATAATTCTTTATTTCAATTATTGTGCTCTATAAGGCATGTTGTATAATTGTTATTAACTAACTTATCAGCTACATATCCATTAAACTAAATTATTTAATAAATATTTTATTGATTATTTAGCTACAGAGTGAATGGTAGCCCAAAATAATCACCCATACATGACAGACATAAACTGAACAAATCTTCGGCACCGTGTCTCGCGATAAAAATAAAATCCTCGTGGAAAGGACAAAGTTTACCTCATTAATGGATACCAGACACTTCCACTAAGTCACGCCTGAAATTATCAATCCTTCACCTGTTGAGTGCTGTTGTATTTGCTTTATTTCCCCTGTCTGTTATGCGTTCACCTATTCATGGCCTGCAACCATCTCGATTCATCTGTTAATATTTCATACATGTTCCCTTCCGCATTGAGGGTAAAGATAGAAGTTAAATGAAATATTTTCTAGACGCTCATATAATGGCTCTTTCATTGCCAGAAGTTTCTACTAGTATTTAATAGACATAATAATTTTACCACTTAAAGGCTGAATTAAATTGTTCTCACTTGTTATCGTACTGAATTCGTTGTCGGTTTTTCAAGGTTTGTTTACTTGTATCCCTTCCTACTTCAGTAATCACCAAGAACCCTTCAAGTCTTTCCTTTCTAGTACCTTCACAAGGCTCACGCAGGGACTTGATTAACAAGAAGACGTCTCGCTTGAGTGCAGTCGTATTTGGAAAGCACTCGTGCGTCTTGGATGCGCGAGAATATTTTGCATCGTAATGCATTCCGACGGCCACTAGCATGGGGCTTGTGCCGTATTAAGTGTTAGCCGGGAAAATGCTTCGGAGGCAATCACAAAGGTAAAACTAATAGCGAGGGTACCTGCATGCACCGCCCTAACGGCGAGGGACAATGCAGGCCCGAGTCACTCTCAAGGGGAGATCTTTCTCTGAGGCTTCATAGGCGGCACGTGCCGCAATATTGTGTCGGTAATCCTGCACTCGGCGTGACACGGGATCTTCATCTCCATGTCATTTTGTTTTGCGTCGATTTTTCCGACACACTCCTCAAAGCACTGTCTTTGGATGCGAAAAACAGACCAATCATCCGGAGCGTATCTGGGCGTTAATTTCTCATTTTAAATAATTTAGGGACGAGACCCGTTTGATGTCAAATCATTTAATGCGACAGCGCAACGCGGAAGGATGATGAAGCTGCGGGGGCAAATTAGCGCCGCCCCTGCCTCACGTTAAGGGAACGATTAACATTCATACC
>LYUA01000076.1:101524-112747 GCA_002093875.1 Calopteryx splendens | reverse complement strand
GGGGGTGTGGTGTGGGGGGGGGGGGCGGAGATCGGCGGAGGGAGATATGTGCGCGCGGCCGGGAGGAGGAGATATGGCAGAGGGACGGACAAGAGATAGATAGGGGGAGGTGGCGTTTGGAGGGAGGAGGACAGATAGGGGGGGTCCGCATTCTGCTGAGTCTTACAGGTCGCCAAAAGAGTGACCCCATGGGTACTTCAACAAGGGTACATCAGGGGTACGACCCCTAGGGGTCCTTGAAATCGTGACCCCTGGGATACTTCAACGCGGTCGCTGTACGTGTGACCCCCTCCACCTAAGACGCTTAAGTCGCACAACTAACTCCTCCTTAGCTCTCTCTCTCTCTCTTCTACTTACCTCCTCTCTTCCCCCTCTCCTTTCTGGCCCTCCCCTTTCTTGTTAGTTTTTTTCGTTCCTTAACATTCCATGCTAAGGGAGTGGAAAAGGGGATATAATTCTATAGCCAATAAATTCCACCCTAAGGCCATCTTCTCCCGCTGTCTTTACTCCCTCTTCCCTCTGCCTCCATTTACGTATCTATACTCATCTGGCCAGCGGACAACGACCCGCCTAGTGATCAGCGTCATCTCTGGTTGACCTGGGGGTCACGAGTTCGAGTCTTTCCTCGGAAAGGAAGATTTTGCTGTGACTTAATGGTGTTTGCTGATTTGTGTCGATGGTGCGATACGAGCTCAGCTGTCAGAGCACGTGCAACCCATTTACCAATGGCACAAAGATGGGTGCTCGTATCACCATTTCCCATTCTTTTTATCTACTCTGTCCCTTTCGCCTGATGCATTACTTTATATGCTGGGAAACAGTTTACTTTCATAGTATATTATATCTACTTATATGAATTTAGGGACAAAATCGGAAGAATTGAATAATACTTATACCCCAAATATAAATAGTGCTGTAATTAATTTAAGACGGGAAACTGATTCTATTGCATTCCCTTGCTTTGAAATTCTCTTGGAACATGTTGATTGGAAATAAATAGTAAATTAAGGGTATTATTTATGAATAACTGAACTTGGGGTGTACACGCTGCATTAAAATAGCTGCTAGTGTTTATTTAGATTTTCAATCAGGTACATCATAGATGAAAATATTGAATTCTAGTTATTATATCTTTTAAAACTTTGACTCGTAAAAAGAAGGGTTTTTATAGGTTAAGCTAGGGAATTTCGATTATAACTCCATAAAGACAACTCCTTTTATCTTTTCTATTAAAGAATTTCTCGTGATATTTGAAATTAAATTCTTCCGTTACTTACCATTCCCCCTACTTCTAATGTTCCTTTTTAATTGTTCTGTTCTTTAATTACTTCCTCAAAATGTAAGAATATAATTTAATGTCACCACTCACATATAATTGAGAGTATGTACCATAACACTGGTAATTTATAGGTCTTACTGATTATAATTCCAACTTTTCTTTTATTTACACTTGTTTGGACTTCATTGATTCCTCACCAATTTAGTCAAATGTATTTGAAGCAAATAAATATTAAAACACAGGTTGTAATGAGCACTTGCATCTTATATCACCTTTCAGTGAAGATGTAGATACAAAGATTGATATTAACTCGGAAAAATCGATACCTCACTAGATTACACTTGTTGATTATTTTAAAAAGCTAGAATTAATGATAAAAACAATACGGAAATATGTTATTTTTTCATCATGTATCCATATCGGCGATCTTTAGGAACATATTCGCCGAATTTCGATGAAAAATAGACACCTATTCAAAAAATCGATCCAGCCACCTTAATGCTCGCCCATTGCCATGTCTTCCGAGGGTGGACCCAAGTGTTAAAGATGGATTCATGAGAGGTCTGAAGCGGTTCCATCCTCCTTCCCTTCTAACTCTCGTCCCAAGCGTAGAGTCAAACTATTCCAGATTTAATGTCCACCGGGACGTCGACAAAATTTCGAAACTTGTCCCCCGTCTTCCCCCCCTTGCGCCCTTCTCGAGGGGCGGCGAGAGACGCGGTGTCTCAATCGAACGAATCGAGGAACCCCGGGAAGGGAACGTATCACGAGTAAGCGAGGAACGGGGAGGGGTTCGAGGGAGGGGCGACAGGGGGAGAAGGGAGATGGGGGGGGGAGTTTGGTCCGGGGGTTGAAACGTGGACTGTGGAGTTTGAGTGTTGCCTGAGAAAGACATGGGAGCGGGGTGTGTCGCGGGAGGCACCCTGAAAGGTGGGGCGTGAGCAATGGGGGACGACGAGGGGGCGGGAAGTACGGAGGAATGGGGGCGAGAGGAGGTTGTGTTGGCCCGCCCTCACACCCCAACACGTAATTGATGACTGTTTACCTCGCCCTGAAGTGCATATCTGAGGAGGGTGGAGGAGCGACACCCATTACATTTTCAGACACCGTGGGGCCGGGGTATATGGTAAAGCAGTCGCATATCCGCGACTACTTAACCGCCTCACGTAGAAGGGAGAAGTCAACCCCTCCAACGATGAGAGAGCCTCAGAGTGACCTGTGAGCAAACGTGCACTGGAGTGGTCAAATATTTATGGAATGTTCCGAATTTCTCACATCCTGGGTTACACCAAACATGAAGTACCACTGCTTTCTAATATTCGCAAGCTTCAGCCAGTAAGTTATGGAATGACGTGAACAACGTGTCCGATTATCCCTTCGAATGAGAATTAGGTATTCCTATGGCAGACGTGTTACGTTTTCCGTGCGTCGTCGGGCTGGTTCATCTCTCTCCGACACCGTGCTTTAATAAGAAAAATCGAAGTACACACCATCAAAACTTCTATTCCTGAGCTGAATCCCATTTGCTGATCTAGCACCACTCACTATGTTTATGACTTAACCTCGCCGTTATATTTCTCATCCCTTGGATGGGTGATCTCAGTTTTGGTCATTCTTTCGACTATGAATAGGTTCAAATCTTTGAAAAATTGCTATAAAATGTGTTCGATTAGTATCAAATTTATATTTATCCTTGTTTTGGTTTGTATTTAATTTTGTGTTCATCAAAACGCCGCTTTGATTTTTTCATTGATAGCACTTTTCGGTTTGAGAGTTCGTGAAAGTAATGGTTGAACATTTTTTGAAATACTCTTTCATTTAGTAATTACCTATTAAAATTTAGAATAATCTCATATTTATTCTCCTCAGATATTACTGTTCACACTCTGATTAGTATTAAGCATATTAATTAATATTTCATGAACATTTCCCCTTGGAATTTGGCAAATTGTTCGCTCATTTGGAGGATTTAAATGAAATCCTTGCCTCAGTCAGAGAATGCACAAACAGCACCTCAATTCCGGTTATTCCTTTAAGTAATTTAGGCAGATTTCAAGTGATGATGGAGCTTCTTGGCATTTCTTCTCGTCTGTGTTCCCTTCACCCCGGTCTCTCCCCACCCCGGAATTAGAAATACAAGCATCAAGGGCGTCTTAATGCAACTGACACCACTGGGACCGCGCCAGTTCTCCATTTGCGTACGGGCTCGTTTCGTGTCTCCTTGGCGCTCCGAACCAAACTTCCTCCATCTCCGCTTCCCTTACTCTCCCAATGCACCCGGCAGAGGTAGGCGGCAGAAGAGAAAGAGAGATAACTACGGCAGTCCAAAAGGAGCATCTCCATTGCCACTTCCCGTCAGTCAGGAGACGACTTTAGAACGCCTGAAGCGTTATAACTCGCGGGGAAAATGGCGGTGGCAGAGAGCTAGCGCATGTCACACCACTTTATCGTCGCCTTGGGAGGAGTTTGAGGCCTCGCCCGGCTTTTGTGGAATACCTAATTTTTCTCCCCAGTTGTGCTCTCGTATTTCACGGACCGTTCCGAGGAAATGCGTGTGCGTGAGCGGGCGTTTGCGTGTGTGGAAAATTCTGACCTTCAAATCTGGCTATCGAAGTTTTTCATCGCATGTTACCGTTTGCATAGCGTTTTGGAAAAGATCTTTCTTAAATGATCGCAAGTACATTGCGCCGCAACTTGTTACAAACTAGATCTTCTCAAACCTCACTCAATCTTCATCTAGCGGACATTAAAATATCTACAAGCTCCTTGCGAGCTCCCACTCCATGGTGTTCATCCTGAGGGGTAATCATAAAGGCGCTGTGTCAACTGTACCAGAGCACAAAGCTGTTGCTTGATTGTCGTGAAAGATTCTAAATCCCCGCATCTGCACGCGTCTAGCTTCTTATTTTGAGGGGAAAATTTTGTTGTGAAATATTTACGCAACTCAGATTAACTCTGAATTTGCCGTTAATGTGATGGTAAAGAAAGCAAGATCGCATTCACGTAAGCACAGGAAGAGACCACTACACGGTCTCGGGTATTTTTTATATAGAATCAACACCCTCTCTCCGTTCTGCAATTGGAAAAAAATCGTGTCCCACAAGTGGTGAATAATAGACTGATTCCCCTTAAATTATATTAGTATTTTTGTATTGGTTGCAGTCATCTACTTTATTACAATTCTCCCTCAGTCGGTTTTAATTGGTACGATTATCCAAGTTATACAACATTTATATTTAGTTACAATTAAATAAAAGTTAATCCCTCATCTGGCCCGTTTAGCGTTAATATACTATTTGCTCTCCCCATTATATTTTCATTTTGACAGCACAATGTACTCTAATTTTAAGCACACTTGAATCTGGGCTGAAAAGGTGAACTCATCCATTTTATCACTTCCATTATATTTTATATGAATTCAAAATTTTTGTATTCTTCTGCATATAAGCTTTCATCGTTGAAAACTGAGTGTCGTCTGGAGCTGTAAGCGGTGCATTTGTTGTTTATTTGGATATTGTTTCCATGTTTTTGTTCGATGAGAGGTTCCGTTCTGATCTCTCCATTCAAACTAATCCGCCGAAAGATTGCGGTAGTACGCGAATTATGTATTTCGTTGAGAAATTTTCGGCGTACATGGGATGAGCTGGTTGCTGAATGCGCTTCCTATAAACGCCTTCCTCGAGGGTTTCGGAGCTTAAAGCGTCGGCGCTCATGTGGAGGAGAACTCATCGTAGCCGCGTCGCCTTTTCGCTGTCGCTTTCCTTCCTCTTCTACTCCAGGGCATAATTTACGCTTGGGTGTGACGGCTCCCTTTTCAATCTTTGCGCTCCCCTTACTCTCCTTTTAAAAATAAATACTTAACGGTTATTGGTTCGGTTGGTTGGGTTAGTTAGTGACGACGAAGGCGAGTGGACCTTTTTTTAGGGGAAAGCGTGCGGCACGTGTTTGCTTCATAATCAAATGGGATCTCGTGATGCGTAGGACAATTATTTATAGTTTCAGGTACTTCCGCAGCTAGGATCCTAAAACGCTGAGGTTTCTTTTCATCTCGTGGCATTTCAATCTCCACTTTAGCATCGGGTGTCGGACTTAGGAACCTATTCACTATTCTTAATGGGCTATTTTAGTTGTTTCGACGGGATGTTATCATAAAAGCATTCTTGGAAAATGTAATGCGTGATAACATAGCATAAATGACCATGCAAGGTTCGAACCCGAGGCCTTCGGGTTCGAACTCGCATAGCATTTTCGCTGTTCGGGTTCGAACAGCGAGCATGCTATCCACCGAGGCACCCGGGTCGCTCAATGAATTTTTAATTTCCCTTTCCACCAGGTAAATCGCAAGCCTCTTAGAGGTGTGTCATGGACCTCATTAAGCATGCAAGTCATTTTCTAAGGAATGTTTTCATGAACTAGTTTCTCTCTGGGTTACCGCTTTACAAGTAAAAACTTGCTTGGCACTGGGAATTGTAAGCCAAGGAATTCCTCACGACTCAGTTCACGAGAGAGAGAGATGCACGGGACGTGATGAACATGAAAAAGAAGATTCGGTGGCTCATGCTGTAGTTTTTTCATCTCATGCCACCGCATTGCGGTCTCTCGAATAATTAAAAAAACAATGATCGCTCCTGATATTTCTGGGTTGATCAAGGAAAAATGTTTCCTACGGCCCACGCAACACACCTTAGCCAGCAATCTCACTCCTTAGAATTCACTTCCGCGCCAACTCGAGGGATGGAAGAATGATAAGTACCGCGAAATGCGGATATAAAAAAAAAGTGGAGCACGTTTTTTGAATCGTCTCGAGTATATTATTTTCGTTTTATAGTCATTTCCATCCGCCGGCATAGTTTTCCGGGAAGGTGGAAAAACTCTGTCATTCCCGGCTGAGCGTCGTTTGATTAGAATTTTAAGGCGTTTCATTCACTTTGGTGCCACACATGGGAATGCGTTTTAGGCTGGAATTTTTCGGGAAAGGGGTTTCGTTTTCATTCCCCCGTTGTTTGCCTGCTTTATTTCCTCTCCTTCCCTTCTTCCTCGGCCGCTCTCAACTTTCTCCTTTGCACTCTCTCTCTCTCCCCTTTCCTTTTCCTCCCTCGCCCATCCCCCACCACGCCTCCGTCTCAGGGAGTGCCGCCATCCATCTCTTCCTTTGTGTCCCCCCACAACCCGAGCGGGCTTCTTGCCCTTGCCCTTGGGGAATGCTCTCTTGCCCCCGCCCCTCACTCTCTCTCTCTCCCTCCCCCACTCAGGACCACCCCACCCCCTCGCCCCCGTCCACCCACACACCACTCCGCCCGCGCTCCATCTCTTGAGTATTCCTGGAAGCCGAGGGGAGCGGCGGAGGATGCTCCCGTGTCTGTGAGATCGTAGTGCGTGCTCGTGTGCGTGGGTGTGTGCGTGTGTGTGAGCTTGAGCTATTCAAAAAGAGGAACTAAATCCGAGAAGAGGGAAAGTCCTCCCTTTCTCTCTCGACCCTCTCCCGCTCTCCCCGCTCCCTTTCCTCTTCCCTTGGGGCCCCGTTTGTGGCCTCAATAATTTTACGGGAGTCTCCCCGTTCGCCATACCCCATTCCCCCGTCCTCCTCCGGAATCCCCGTCTTGTCCCCCCGTCCTGCACGCCCTTCTGAGAGCTCTCCTACCAGGGCCCTTTGCGTTGGCTCCTCAGGGACCCGGAACTCCTCCTGCTTCCACCGACGGGGGGATGACGGTCTTTCTTAAGCTCGTCTATACGTTAGCGCGTGTGGTAAATGCTTATGAAATGCTGCTCCTTGCTCCGCGTCTGCTGTGCGAGCTGAGAGCCACGGCGAGGAGGGTTGGCGGCTTGTTCCGAAGCGCTGCGCAAAATGTGTCAGCTGGGAAAGGCGAAGAACGTACCTTGCTCTGAGGTTTACGACCTTTAAAAACAAATGGTGTGTAAATAGTTATAATTGACGAATTTATGTCTTCCGTTAATATTCTTATGAATTTGATTTTTTTTAACTTTATTTGTAAAAATAGTTTCTAATTGAATTAGGAAAGTATAAACCTATGCAAGAGGGGTTCACGTTTACCGAAATAAATTTTTTATTCCATTGCTTCATGCTTTAAAAAACAGCTATAGCATCGAGGGATACCGTGACTTAATTTTTCCCAAGTTAAACGAAAAGAATAAAAATAAAATACCTTGCGAAATAATTTTAGTAATATTTATGGACATGACGTCATGTCCACGAATGCGTATTGCCAGAGAATAATGATGAGATTTCTAAGGTCTCCATTTCTCTTTCCTCTAATACATCCCTGGAATTTTATAGATAAAAGATTATTATCCCGATGAAACTACAAACATTTTGTCGCTTGTATTTTCTAAGGGACTTTCATAGGCCTTCAAATTGCAATTTTTCATGGTGATCTACCAATTGAACCAAGACATGACATGTTCTCGATGATTTTCGGGAAGAATTTTTCGCCTCGAAGACGAAGGCAGACAAGAGAGGCGGCAGCTCTATTGCTCTCCCTTTCTCGTTATGATATGATCGAAGGGATATGAAAGACGACAGAAAGTGGAGTTGGGGTGGAAAGAGCCGTGTGGGAGCTAAGAGCATTTCTAATCCAATCTAATCTGGCGTATCCTATTTCTTTCCCTCTCCTCCCTCCCTCCGTCCTCGTCTTACTCTCCCTCCCCAGTCCAATCCGACCGCTGGTCCCCGACCACCCATAGTCCAAACTTCTGAGTCCCTTCTCTGCTCATTCCCTTCCTTTCTTTCCCGTTCTCGGATCACTGGGATCGACCCCGGGAAGTATTCCACCTTTATATCCTTCAGCACAAAAGGCCTAATTCCACGACTTTTCTTTTTTTCGTCCAGTCACCCTCATCACATTGCGAATTTCCTTCTGCCGGATCATCATCCCCATCCTTATCGTCTGATGGTTTTGCGAATTCTTACCTAATTTAGTTTCTCTAGAAGGATTTACTTGTCTTTTGTGTTTTTTCGGGCTTTATCAATCTTTTGGACTTTTTTATTCGCATTGAACGAATTTGTACGGATCTCGGAATTTTTCAGTGCAAAAAAATCTGGTTCTATCTGGAAGAAAGCGGGACTTGAAGCAATTTCGAAATTTTAATCCTGACATGTTGCCAATAGTGCCAGACGCGATATGTACTCCTTTGATTTTATTTGCATAAATGTTAATAAAAACTATGTAATTTGTAGAGGTTATTAATTTCTTCGCTATCATTCGTGTTAAAGAGATAATGCTTACGTTTGATAATAAGGAACATCTAGGAAAGAATATTCTTTCTTTGAATGAAAATGCGTTTAATGAATAATAATGATAAATTATAATTATTTCTCATAATTTAAATTTAATAATGAGCCACTTGTTCTTAGACGCTTGAAAAGTGAAACATTTTACAGCTGGGTGCTCCAATCGCAATCTTATGTCACTCTCACGCCTGATTCTTTTTCTCTTCTCTCGTTCAAACGGGATTCACGCGACGGTCAGCTGTGGTGGCCTCGTGGTCGAAGGAATCCGTCTCGGAAGTTTTTGAAGCCACTTCCTCTCGGCTTCGCATTCCGTGTTAGGCTTTGTTAATCATCCAACCCACAGGCGTGCCTTGTGCTTGGCTAATGTGGATGCCGGTGAAAGACGAAAAGGGACGAGGTCGAGGTCTCCGTCTCCAAACATTTGTTAGAAATCGAGGGACTCCTGTGTACCAACCCTTGGACTGTTGAACTATCATCCACGCGTTTGTTTTCAAACGAAACTCCTTCCCTCTTCTTTCGCTGGAGGCATTCCTCTTATTCATTTTATTCCTCTCGGTTGTGGGGGGGGTTGGGCACGGCACTCACGCTGCGCGCGCCAATGATTCGAGCCGTTTACGGATTTGATCGAAACGGATCGTGTTCGTGTTTTTGAGGCACTGCGAGTCGGAGGTGGCATTTGGAGAGCGATCCTCTCCAACGGGAAACCGTTCAGCGAGAGCAAGGTCGCGCGCGCTCTTTTTTTTGCCTTCGCCCCACGCCGTTCTCGGTGCGGGTGAGGGTTTTGAAAGGGCGCCGGCGCCGCACGGCCGTGATCTTGACATCGTGCTCCCTCCGTCACGGTCTCCCTCCCAGCGCGTTGCCCCCTCCGTCCTCCCCACCCCCTCCCCCCTCTCTCCCAAACTGACGTCCATGGATCGATCCTTGTAGGTGCTCGTTTGTGGGGCGCGCTCGCGTGCACTTGCCCCGAGGGAGGATGGTTCGCCGCGACGGGCTCTCCCTCGTCACGCCTCCTGACTTGGCGTGCCGTGCCGCGATGCGTGCACGCGCGCTGCGGAATTTTGCGCTCCTAAACCATGAAATTTGCCGCACCGCGAGCTCGCGGCGATGGTGGCAGTTCATTGGCGTCGAACGAGCGCTCAACCGCAAAGTCCTTTTTGGTGTTTGGAATGCTTTTCTTGTTAAGGAGTGGAGTTTTATGCTTCGGCAACCATGGGATTGATCTCCATCGGATTGGCGGATGACGGACTTTAATGCGCTGCATGTTTCGTGGCCTTTTTCAACTTCAAATTTTCCGAGATGATAAATATAAAAAACCATCGAACTACGATAACAATCAATAATAATTTTAATTTAATTTCCCTTTAGCTCAAATCTCATGAGAAATCGTTATAAAATAAGTATGGGAAATCAGCATAACGACCATTGACCATGAAAAACCATCCCCACATTCATGTATGAATAAAGGTTCATATATAGGTATTACCATTCTTTTATCCAAGTGCTTTTGAATTGATATCACTTTTTATGTCGCACTATCGACCTCAAATCGTTCAGTATTTTTTCTAAGAATATCAAAGATGCTACAAAACAATCTTCGGATCAACATGAGGTGAGCTTGTTGGCCATAAGAATCACAAGTAGGTGTGACCTCCTGAGTCAACAGGAATATCATTAGAAGCTCCTATAGGTGTTGAAATTTCAGTCATCAAAGGTGACCATCAACGGGGAGCTTGATGAGGGGGAATGCTTGACTCGGGAACTCGGCACCGTGGTGACTCACTGTCTTAGGTCAACTACCGTTGATGGTCAACTTTGATGACCAAAATATCGAAAGAGGACTTTCTAATAATATTCCTGTTGCCTACAGAGACCACACTTTGTAAATCTTCGGGTTGATTACCCATGATAATGATTGCGAAATAACTTATACAGAAATGTGGCACTTGCGTTGTTAAAATTTGTATTAATAATTATGATAGAGAAATTTTCCCGACTTTTACCGTTTATTTGCTTAAGGCTTTTTACCTGTTACCCATGCATGCAAGAATCTGGATTACATTTAAGACAGAAAGCCGTAAATAAATCGATTACCTAACCATACATGAACCTTAGTTCGCCACTCTCTTTCTGCATGTGACATTAATCCCTTGAAAATAATCTCATAAATATAAACTCACTGATGTGAGCCTGAATTGTATTCACGTTTTCCAATGAGCTTCATTCCAAAGCTCATTACTGTCATTTCCAACTTCGAATTCACGTAATTACGCCACTTAATTGTGTTAAAAGGTTAACCAAATTGTTATTAAGCGTATCGACCCGGAAATAATTCTGAATTGCAGGCTCTCCATCATCAAAATATTTCCTCCTTTACAATAATTTTTGATTGACTTTGCCCTTCGGAGATATTGGTCCCCACGCTCGATCGCCTCATTACGCCGGCTCCCTTTGAGGATGAGGATGCGTCTCTACAATGCTTAATGTTACCGCATGATAATTTTGTTCAAACGAGAAAAAGACCCCTATTCCCAAAACAACTATGATCCTACCAGAGAGCGAAATTAATATGAAATCTCCACTTCCCTTCCAAAGTAAGCCATAGGTAGGGCGCGTTTGGGTTTTAAAAAAATTTCTTCCGTCATAAAGGTGGACGTGGAACGAGGGTGAGGTTATCGTGGGGGCGGGAGTGCATGGG
>LYUA01000076.1:41390-52514 GCA_002093875.1 Calopteryx splendens | reverse complement strand
CTACTCTCCTCATCCTCGCTCTGCCAGCCCGGTTTCCCCTCCCAACCCTCCTCGATCGTAAAAGGAGAGAAGGGGATCGGGATATGAGGAGGAGGAGGAGAAGGGGGTGTAGTGGAGATCCGTGGAGAGACTTCATACACTCACGACCCACCACCCCCCACGCCACTCCCCTTGCAAGAGGCTCCCAGGTGGGGAGCGTGGAGTCTCCTCTTGCTTTCCCTTGGCCCGAGTTCCAAAGAGCCCCGAAATTTATTCAACTGCGTTTGATATCCATCTCGAAAGGCTTTACAGCTGATAAACTTGACTGTCTATCACGGAACAAATGAATGGGTATTATTTTTCAAGCCAAGCTTCTTTGTAAGTTTCCATTTATATCTTTGCTTCCGCTTTCATTCATCAAACGTGCTTTATTCAATTACAGGCAGTACAGAAGAAGAGATTAACATGTGATTAAATGCCAGCAGCGAGGCAAGTCCTGAAAATCGCCTGCAGCATCAAACGCTTCAACATTTTTGTGATTTTAGCCGAATTCCTCCCGAGGGAATTCACGTGCTCCCCATTCTAACCTCCATCGCCTTTGTTCAAGGTATATGAAGTGCGGAGGGATGGGATGGCACAAAATCTGAAAATGATTAATCGACTCTGTTCATTTTCCCTGAATAATTGAACCATTATTTTTAACACACAATGATTAGATTCAAGTATATTTTGCTAGACTTCCGATGCGTATTTAGGCATATTCTAAGGTCATATAATAGAAATAATAACATTCCAATATATAAGCGTTTCAGGAAGTTATTTCTCGATATTCTATATTTTCCTCTGTATTACAGTTTAGAGCATTGCGTCCTTAATTTTGTTAAAGTTTGCGATAAACCAAACGAGAGGTATTTTTGAGTATATCATATCCATTGGCGGCAGCCGTCTTTTGAATTAATCTCACTGATTGACTCATTTCTATGACGTAAGTCAACTGCAGCGCACGGTGGGGGCCGGTAGAAGTTAGGATATTCCCGCACCGCCGCGCCGTGTCATACCCCCTCCCCCCCCTCGGTAGGGGTCGCCTCTCCTTGGGAAGAGTGCGTCCATTCATCCTTCGACCATCAGAGGGAACGTATGGATTATTCTGAAAGTCTGGAGTTGACCATGTGTGGCTAGCGGAAAAGATCGAAACGGGGTAACTAAGTTTGACTTACCTTCTTGATTCAAATTATTTCGATTTTCACTGTTCATTACAATTTCTTCATTGAAAACTGGATCCTAATTCCCCGCCGTGTTGTGTTCGGTGCTCAACTTGCACCCTTCCTCTGCCAGAGCCTAAATGATTATTTCCATTCTTGACTCAAAGTGTTCTGAGTTTTGCGTGACAAATTTATTTTGGTATATTTTTTAAAAGGACTGGTGGCTCTAGTTTGTTGAATCGGCTGGGTTGTAATTGCGATTGTGAAAGTTCTAATGCTGCGGTGAGCGATTGAAGTTTGTTCCAACCCATCATGAATATTTTCGTTGGAAGAGCACATCCAGAATTTAAATTTCTTTTAGAGTGAAATTAATATCCCTTTAAAAGTAATATGGGTAATTTAATTTTATTCGGAGACTTCAACGTGATAAATAATGCCATTTTTCTCACCAATTCTCTCTCAATTAGCGCCGATAGGGATTAAAATTTACATAGTCTCAGCCACCGCGAGGGTTTCTGGCAGGGGATGTTAGTTCATCATCAATTTGTTTTTTTACGCCTGGTAGGGCTGGAATTGTAGACCTGCCAACGTAAATTTGACAAGTTCGACCTAATCATGGTTGTGCATTTAAATCTTACTCTGCATGTCACCACGAGATCGTGCTGCAAAGGTTGTTACCCAATCATTAGTGTCATTGAAGATGATTGGTGTTCCTCATTTCATTTTCGGAAAGTTTATATTAGTGTACGTGTTTCCTACTGTTGTGGTCACGTATTGTGCGAGATAAAAATAATTACATCAATCTGTTAGGAGGCCTCTCTCGACTTGCCTTGAGGTCGCTCCTACCAATATAATGCGGAACTAAAAGAATTCCATTTCTATTGACGTAAATCTTAACTAATTTGTACTTATCTAATAGTTGGCCTCGCATGAATTATTCGTTCTACCGATGGCTCATAGCTATTCAATAACAATATGACGCTCTACTCATTTATAGCGTCTATTCGCGAAACGCAGCTTTCCTCTGTATTCTGTTAAATTTTGAATTAAGGTTTAGCGCTGGGTCACAAATGTTAGTCAAGGTGAGTGAAATGCCTCCGGGAAAATTTCACGGGTGGAAGAATCTGTCTTATTATTTGAAACTTTAATGACTTATTATATTATATTTGCTGATGGGATGATCACTCAAAATAATTTAAATTATCCGGTTGAGCTTGTTAGATGCTGCAGCCCGGTTATCGCGGTATCGAATGACACCTGCACGAGTGTGGTGTACCTACTCATATAGTGGCTTCTAATTGAGAAATTAACTCTTTGATAGCAAAAGCTTGTAGGGATTTCTGGGGCTTTTGGTGCACGGATTAAACTTTTTTTCTTTTTTTTTCAGATGTGATAATGAATAACAATGTATTGATAGGAAGCTGAGCAATATCTTCCTGCCATCATGGTCCCTTTCAGCACCCATTTCCTCAGATGGACATCAATGCCTACCATTTTAAGTAAGTCATTCCGTTACCAAAATATTTGCAATAAATTTTACAGTAAAATTGTCTTCAAAATGAATGGTTTCATGAATCTCTCATTTTGTATATTTTTTCACATACTACCCAATTAAATTTTAACTACCGATATATTCGCATAAAAATTGCTGTTGTAATAGTCTACCGAATTTTGATGTATAAGTTTAAATAACATTTTTAAATAAGTAAAGTGAATTTAAGTTAAAATTACAGTTTAAATGAATTTTTTTTAATTTTAAATGTTTCACCCTTTAAATGTCTATAAAGTTTTATTTCGTATGTTGTCAAATTAACAAAATTAGCTTAAATTGATTAAATTAGTGATGCATCTTATTGTTGAAATAAAATAACTAAACAATTTTGATTACAATTTTCAGGCATTTTAAAAGACTTCCCTCCTGCCTGAGAGAAATCCTGTTATGGGCAGAGATATGAAGTGCTTCTGCGATCTCACGCCTGCCAGTACTGAGGTGACGATCTTAGAAGCATGATGAGAGGTATGTTCTGTATCCAACTCAATCTGTCCACGTTGGATTTCCAAGGGCTCATTATGCTCTTTTTCTTCGGAGGCCGAGGGCTTCACTTGGAAGGTGACCATGCAGTGCTCCCGTGACGTCTGCTGATCTGTCATCTTATGGTGACCAGCGGGCTGGGCTCACTCTGCCAGCTCCCTCTTCCAAGGAGCATCTCGATTCTTACTCAATCAGAAGTGTTTTCTATACACTCGCTTATTAAAACCTTGCAAGGGTGTTCATATTTTCTACTATGCCTTTGATATTAATTTCTACCATGTTTGTTTTTGAGCTTTAGGTCGAGAGTGTGGACATCGTGTAAAAAATATTGTGCCTAATTACCGTATTTCTTTCAATGTTTCTTATGGGAGCCTAAACGGTTTAGTTAAATTTATTCAGTGATAGTATCTTTTATAAATGTATTCCTGCAAGTTCTGAAATTTCCTTTTCTTTTACGTATCATCGTAATTCCATTTTATGCATTATTCAGCATATTTTTTTACCAGTTATATAAGTATCAGAAGTAACCGTATAATATCCTGCTTTATATTGAATAATTTTCAAGACAAGTGAAAACAAACCAATTTAATAAATGTTTTGCTATCACATTCGTTATGAATGGGGTGTGGTCGTTCAGTGGTTAGAGCGTTGGGCTGCTGACCCGGGTTCGATCGATTCTGGGCACACTCAGCTTCACCCAGGCTGTGTACCATTTTACAGGTTCAGATCACCTTGGGGAATCATAGGCGGTAGAGGGAAAGGACCTGGTCACCCTACCCTGATGTGTGAATTTCACATGCCAATGGGCTTAGTGAGATAGGGTGAGCTCTACCCTCACCTACCAAACAGACCTTCTGGTTGATTCCTGTGATTGATTTGTTATGACATAAGCAATTTTGAAAATTCTCGCTAAGAATTTCAAACTTTAAAGGAAATTTGAGTCATTTTGGCTGCGGCGATGTTGTTCATGTTGTATCTATTTTATTTTTGTCCATCTGATATGTTTTCATCATGAGGTTATGTAGTGTTTTTTGGAAAAAAATAAATTTGAATAAACTGCTAGAATGCATATAGAATGAGCTGCATGCTTAAATATAATTTTTAAACAGTAGAAAGAAAAATCCGTTTATTATTAAGTCATATTTTAAAGACACTCAATAAAGTTGTTGGATTGATTGTTTATATGAATATAAACTAACGCAGAAATGTGCGAGAAGGGATTATTATGACTCTAATGGTGGAATGAGTAGTTAAAATATTTAAGTACAGGTTATTTTTTAAAACTGCAAATAGTTAAGGACTTTCCCTTTTTTTAATTTTGTTCATCTGGAAATATTTCAAACCGCATCAACCCTCGCATGCAACCTCCCAAGTGCTTGAAATACTGGGGAATTAGGTCTTGTTTAATTTCCAATGTTTCACGACCTAACCTTTGGCTTAAAATAGAAATGAAATTCATCTTTTGTTCAATGTCTTCTGTGTTCTTTCGCGTAGGATCACATTGCTAGAACGTTTCGCTGCTGCTTTTGATTCATGAAATGAGAATAAGGTGTATTAGCCGCAGTAGAAAGCAGCCATTTTCCTATCGTAATTGGCAGGGTGCCATTCTTTGTGCGATGCTAAAGGCTCAAATCCACTTTAGAATAAAGTACTTTGAAATAAATTCCTAGTTAATTTATGCTCAAATTTTTAAAATGTTTTATGCATGTAAGTCAAGTTAAAAAAATGTACGAAGAGAGCCTGGATAAAGTTGATAATAATCTGAGATATCTGAGAAATATCTGAGGAATTAATCTATGAATTGTTATTCATTAGCTGAGAGTATTAATGTTTTCCTTTATTTGCAGTTAATTTAATGTCAGCCTTAAAACAGTTTTTCACAGATTTCAACTAAAATTTCACCTTTATTTTGGCAACTTACCATGTTTTTTTTTCTTTTTATAGGACATGAAGGTCATTGGGTCAGAGAGGCCACCTCCAGACTTGGCTTGCACAACATTCACCCGCCCAATCACATTCTCCAGCAATCCATTTCCACTCAGTATGCCCTGCATCCACTTCTCCTGCCTTACTATGTCTCCAAGACCCCTTTCTCCTCTCCTTCTATTCTAACACTTCTTCGTTCGCTTTCTTTTCTGTCCATTTCTCCAATTTTTATCCTTCTCCACAACCAATTCTCATAATCTATAGTCTAATGAAATTTCCAATTGGGAATCTCGCAATACTGCACATGATCCGAGTATACTGTGGCACCAAGTTCATCAGTTGTTAATAAAATATATGATCAAAGGTGGATGGCAACTGGCCTATGGAAAGTAATTAATAGAGTAAAATAATAGTAATCACTCCACGGTACTTCGTTATGAAAAAAATCAGATACTTGTCTATACTCTGAAATATTGACTTTCAGCTAGAAGATAGTAGTAGCTAGGTTATTTTAGAATGTAGTCGCATACAATAATTTTACTATCTATGAATATTAACATTTATTACCCTGGATATTTCTCCAGGAGAGCATTTGTGAAATGGTGATAACATGTAGCTTCAGAATTATTCCCTGGTTGAATAGGGAAATTTCAAGACTTTAACAGGAGGTCGTTAAATTTCATATCCTGAAATGCGCATGCTCATTTTTATTTATTAATATTATTTCTTTACTAGCTAAAATATTTGCACAAATCAATGATGTCTTTAGTTTTTTTTTACATCGACTTGGCATTTCCACTTTTTTTTCCACAATTTTGACACTTATTATCCATCAAGTCTTAAAATTCCTTACCACGAGGGCAATTTTTGGCTAAAATTATATTATGTTATGCAAAAAGTGAAATATCAATAAAAATCTCATTTTTTTCCTGCAGATTCCT
Source organism: Calopteryx splendens (assembly GCA_002093875.1). Classification (NCBI taxonomy): domain Eukaryota; kingdom Metazoa; phylum Arthropoda; class Insecta; order Odonata; family Calopterygidae; genus Calopteryx; species Calopteryx splendens. The sequence continues at coordinate 46,434 of LYUA01000076.1, read as the reverse complement.
ATCGGAGATTAATCGTTCAACTTGTTCGTGAAGGGAAACAAGTGTTCGTGAGTGGAGAGATGTGAACGACTTCATCTGGCGGTGATGCTGGTGGGAGAGGTTCCAGAGGTTCCGGTGCCAGCACCGATCGGTGAAGAGACCAGTTGCTGAGCAGTGTTGCAGTCGAGAATGGCATACTGCATTTGTACAGCACAACCTTAAGGATTTCCAGCATTGTTAAGATTGTTACAATCAGTGTCGTTAAAACCTAAGGAAAAAATGTTTGTGTTAAAAACAGTAATATTTATCCATTGTTCATTATAATCTCTAAACGATAGCAATTGTACAGTACTCTGTAGAATGTTTTGGTAAATAAATGAGAAAAAAATAATTTTGTCTTACTGCTTTTCCGACTTCTATTCTCCAAGATTATCATAATTGAATAAATTCATGCGACTATATGTTAACCTTTCAGTAGCAAAGTGTTCAAAATAATATTATATCGAAAATGTGTGCACAATTTATTGGCAGGGTATACTATTTATGCAAACTTACTAAATTTTGTGCAATTTTAAGTCATTTGATGCTTTCAGCTTTGTCATTTCAGTTTTTGAAAAAAATTTAATTTTTTTCATAAACCATAATTACAAAATTTAATCCCAAGATGTCATTCCCGTCGTAATTAATGTAACCTTTTTCTTTTGAATACCTTCTATAAGGTTATTATGAAATTGTGTTAATTATTGGTACTAGTAACAGACCGAAGAAATGTAAATTAAGCTTAACATTACATTCACGCTGAAGTATTTGGGAAGCCCTCAAGTTGGTATCCCTAGTTCTAATGTAAAGTGCCATCCTGTTCTTCTTAAAACTTCTAAGATTAAAAAAATTCCAAAATCAGTAAGTTGTTTTGAAATCCTTCATGTTGGTACCCCTGGTTGCCGTAAATATTTCATTCAGTAAGGAATCAGGTTATCTCTGCTCAAATTTACAATTCCAGTTAAAATATATATAAATCCTTCATGTTGGCGACCCTAGCAATCACGGAGAGCAAAAACAAGTCGACTTTATGCAATGTCAAGGAACAACTTNCTACTCTCCTCATCCTCGCTCTGCCAGCCCGGTTTCCCCTCCCAACCCTCCCCGCCCCCCTCGATCGTAAAAGAAGAGAAGGGGATCGGGATATGAGGAGGAGAAGGGGGTGTAGTGGAGATCCTTGGAAAGACTTCATACACTCACGACCCTCTCCCCCCCCCCACGCCATTCCCCTTGCAAGAGGCTCCCAGGTGGGAAGCGTGGAGTATCCTCTTGCTTTCCCTTGGCCCGAGTTCCACTGAGTCCCGAAATTTATTCAACAGTGCGGTAGAAATACTGTCTGTTTGCTGTCCATCTCGAAAGGCGTTATAGTTGATAAACAATGACAGTACAGCATGGAGCAAATGAATGGGTATTATTTGTCAAGCAAATCATTTTAATAAGGTTCCATGAAATTCATCAAACGTGCTTTATTTAATTAGAGTTTAAGGTTTAAAGTCATGACAACACGGTTTCATATTTGAGCTAAACGTTCACATTCGTCATTTCTCAATCAGTACCCCTCTGCATAGGCCGTTTCTCATTTTAATCCTGACAGGCACATTGAAGATATAAACGATTTGAAACCACTTTCCACAATAATGTAACGTGCAGTCCTCAATTCCAATCATAGTAGTCTGCAATCAACTATATTTTTGCTCTACCATTCAAGAATTCCTAACGATTTCCTGTTTTCTGTATTTAAACAGATACGTCGACGTAATTTCGAAACTTGTATTTATATCCATTAAATATTTCGCTTCACCTCATTCACACTCGACCACATTCTGTCTAAACTAATATTGTTAGCAATCCTCACGAAGAGGGAGTGCTATTGAATCGTGATCAAAACGATACCTCTTTCGAGGTTCTTGACAAATTATGAGTATGGGGAAATAATAAAACACTTTATGCGAGAAAGATTATATTTGAAGACAATTGAGGGTATGCTGGGCGCATGACACGTTTGATGATAGACGAGCATGGAGAGGATGGAAAGATATTCGAGGAAGAAAGAAAGAATGGGGTAAGAAATAAAGAGGGATGGGAGGGATTTTCATGGTTTCCATTTACGGGCACTGAGAGGGAGAATGTGTAAAAATAAAAAACAGAGAGAGAAGGGAAGAGAAAATAGTGGTAACAAAACTCGTCAAGTGAAGACAGAAGGAGAACGAGGGAGTTGAGCAGAATCAATTTTTGCTGAACGAAATAAAACGGGAAGTGAGATGGAGAGGAAGAGGAGTAGGACGCAGGGATGGAGGATGAGAGCGAGAGGGGAGTTTTTATATCTCAGACACGCGACAAACGTTCCCACCCCTATTCTAAATAAAGTGACGAAGCCTTGCCGAGAGGGAGGGAAAAAATAAACCCTTTCGCCACCTTGCCACCTTTTTCCCGAAGGTTCTCTTTCTCCACTGTACCCGAGCGTCCTTTCACCCGCTCTACTGCCTCCCCAGTCAGGGTAGCCAACCGTCCGTGAGCTAAGTCGGCGGTCGTTGAAAAAAAAGCTGAGATTGCGCTGAGTCTCTGAATTCCTTAAGTTAATTTTAGGCGTCCTTAAATACATTAATACGGGTTTATTTTGTGGAATCCCATCGCATACACGTATTACGCGAAATATTTCTCTTCTTTCAAAGAGAGATCTCTTCGGTGTTTTTCAAGATTCAATGAGTGCAATCCTCGCTGCAAAACACTGCCGATTTTCGTAGTCATTTCTCTACTTCTCTCGCAGCGTTCGACTACAGAAAAATACAAACTTGTCTGTTAAAAAGCATTGTGTCTCTTAATTTTCCCCCTTATTATCTGTGAAAGTAAGCTCATATTCAGTTGGTAACACCATCCCACCGCCTTTTCATATCTCCCCCACTCTCGCGCCCTACCCCTGAACAGGGTCCTCTGTCACAGCCTTAAAATCCTCGCCCACACCCATCAAACGGACTCCCTGTGGAACTCTCTACCCCCCACACCTTGCTCACCGAGTCTTCACCCCTACTTCTCTTCCCCCTATCTTCTCCACCCATCCCCGGCAAACGCCGCTCGCGGAGGGATACGCCTTCCTCCTCCCAGCCCTTCTTCGGGGTTACCAACTGTTGTGCTTCACACGGGGCATCCCATCTTTACGCGAGCATCTCGATATGTGGGCATCCCACGTAGATCATTTGGTCGAAGGAAGGCCAATAAAACAAGCATGAAGACGTTGCCTTCTGTCGTTCATTTTTCGCGTTTGGATCATCTTCATTCTGGGAGCCGAGCGCTGGTGGGCCCGTCGTGGTGAAAATGTTCGCTAGTTTGTGATTTTTTGACAACTATGCTTTTGCCATAGTATGTTTATTACAGAAACATAATTATCAGCTTTGGGTATCGTATAATTCTCTTAAATTCGCAAAAAGCATCAGCGAATATTATGCCCAAACGAAGAATGGGGTATTGTTGGGGCGTGTCCCATCCCAATCTACCTTAGCCAGTAGATTACCTCTAATAAAAAGAAATATCAAATATACTAGTCTATTAAACCATTATACGAGATAAATATAATGAAAATCAGCTCAATAATACAAGGTATATTTTTGTGCAACGAATAACTGTAGAATATTGAATGTGGCACAGTATTATTTTAGATTATACAATGGCAAAATGTATAAAATTTCTATCACAGTATGGAAACGGGGGTTATGTGCTGGTCATTTGGAGACTGCGTTGTTAAACCTACGAAAATAGGAGTTGGTGTAACTAACATCCATTTATGATATGAGTTTATATAAATATTAAAATTATAATAACGAATTTCAAGTGCATTTAATAATTTGAGAAAACTTTCGTAATGCTACATTTCCATGGATGAAAAACAAATTCTAACTTACCCTTCCCATGCTGCTATTTTTAATATAATTGTGTTTTAATAAGGGAAGAAAATATATTTTCAATTGTCTCGTGAAATAATGAAATGTTATTCGCATTCGCATTACTCATTAAAATACTTGGAATAGCCGCTGGGTTACTTATTTTATCTATAAAATGCTAATATGCTTTCCTGGTGTCTGAGTGAAATAGAGATTGGATCCTATCTTGATCTCAAATTATGACTTAGAAGAAATGTTAGCAGGGCTGCGTACCAATAATTAGTATTGATAAATAATTATAATTTTCATAATTTTTCATAATTCACTTCCACTATCTCAATTCTAGTATTAAATCGGTTGAGACTCACTGGCATGTGCCCTTATCAATTTTATTTTCACCATTATGTAGTTTTGTATTTTTCTTTTATAAGTTCCTTAACCCGTCAAAATTATTTTATCTTTTATATAGCTCTAATTTGCGGACTTTACGAAGCGTTAGAGCCCTTCGTGTCTTTGGAACCTCCCTTCGAACTTGCGTCACATCTACCAACGCTTTGGTTGGCATATTTTTGTCCTTAAAAGATCACCAATTGCCTACTCGACTCTCATTTTCAGTAGTTGGTTACGACCATTCAGTCTCGCATGAGGCATTTGCTCATGTTTATGTTACCATTGTGTTGGGAGATGGATGGATGATTGGTGTGACTCGCGGGTATTTAAAAAAAACTTCATGCGGTCTGAAAAAAAGGATTAGTAGCAACGGGATCGCTCTCTAAACGCATGACAGTGGGTAAGCGTGAACGTGTGACCTCTTCTCGTACCGAATTGCAAGGACCATAAAGCTAGAGTCCCCCCGTTTGCCTCCCTATAACGTATCTGCGTTAGAGTCCAATGTCTCTCCATCCGTTTTTATTGTCCTCTTCAGGTGTGCGTGGGAGTTAAAAATAGTTTCACGTTCCCTCCAAGGATAATTCCCTCTGTTTTCTCGTGGGCCATTTAGCGGAGTATGTGAAGTATTTTTTTTAAGTGATTCTGTTATTTTCTGCCTCTCGTGCTGGAAACACTTTAACTGCAAGGTGGAAACGAGCCAAGAAGCAGCTAGCCTTATGAGGTCTGTGGGTTTATGAATTCATACTTACATTTTAATTTTA
>LYUA01000075.1:1017687-1030089 GCA_002093875.1 Calopteryx splendens | reverse complement strand
ACGCCCTTGCGGCGGCTTGCGGGGTATCATGTAGATGTAGATGTACAACGGGATCATTTTTCAGGGAACCACTGTGGAGAGCGGTGTCAAACATATGCATGAGGTCCAATTTAAAAAAAAAAGGAATGAGAGGTTGGAAAAAGATACAGAGTGAAAAAATACTATAGTTAATTAAAGAAATTTTACATCATTTTAAATCATCGGAATTAAAAATTTCAAACTTTATTATTTTTTCCTTATTTCAACTTCCCATTATTTCAATTTTTCATTATTTCTATCAAAAATTGTTAATTATAATTAGTTGAGTGATTTTTCCCAAGTAAAGCCTCAAAACGGTGTATATTAAAAATTATAATTCACCATTTTTAGAAATTTAATTGAATTTTAATTTAATTTCTAAAGGAAAATTAAACGCTTCTAAAGAATTCAAGAACAGCTTGAAAAACAACACTTTCGGAATCAATTTCAAAGTCAAATCATTAATTAATTTGATAATAAAGCTGGAAGCAACGTTAAAACAACTCTGGTAAGATGGACGCATAGGAAAGAGGAAGGTGGTGAGAGTGAGGACACCTCCACTTCAACAAGGGTGAGTGAAAACAGTGTTCAGAGTCTTTTCTATGCAAACGGAATACAATGAGACTAACCGTAGCAAAAAGGGGTAGTTTCCTGCTTAAGTGAACATTAAGAAAGGAAAACTCGAATTAGCTGGGTTCAATAAAAATTAAATGTATTCATCAGTGAGGGATGGTTCCTTGGTTCCTTTCCCACTAATTTCACTGATTATTGAATCTTCGTATCCCCCCTCCCCCCCTTAATCACATCACGTGATCAATGCACGTCGCCAAAGTCATCTAGGAAAATTTTCCAGTGTTCTGCAATTACACAACTATTTTCAATAACCGTAGTTTACTCCTCAAAAGGGTACTTAGTTGGAAAATAATGACAAGTGCAACCCAAAAGAAAATATAATTTATATTTTTAAAGCTAAAGCGATTTTCCTATTTTCAATTGATTTTCAAGCACAAAATAATCCATGCAATGATAATACACAAAATACAAGGTCTGTCTAATAAGGACTCGACCTTAAATTTTCACGCGAAAAGTCAAGTCGGTAAGACGGTGCCACTTTCCACAGTGGAGAGGGACTTAATGTGCATGCCAGAATTTTCGCACCATCGCCGTGATCGTCAGTCGCTTTTCAGTAGCCATTGTTTGAGGTGCTGCACCACGTGTTTGTCGGATTTCCATTTTGCTCAAGATGAAAGAATGTGCAGAGCAGAGATTCTGCTCCAAGTTTTGTCAGAAATTTGGTAATTCCCTCGCCGAAACGATTCGTATGATTCGGCAGGTGTTTGGAGATGATGCCATGGGGGAAATCCAAATAAAGGTTCAAGTGGGTCAACTGATTCAAAAATGGCCGCACATCTGTGGACGTGACCAGCGTTCTGGGAGGCCAAAAACAGCTCACAGCGCAGCTATCGTCGTGAAGGTCTGAAATTTGATAATGGAAGATCGTCGTTTGACTGCACGGGAAATCGCTGACAAGATTGGGAACAGCAAAGAATCCACGCGTGCAATTTTATTGGATAAACTGGGCATGAACCGAGTGGCTGTGAAATTTGTGTCCAAGCTTTTGGCGCAGACACAGAAACAACTCAGTAGCTCAGGACATGTTGAGCACTGCCAACACCAATCCTCAGTTTCTCAACACCGTGACAGATGGAAATGAGTCATGAGTGCACGAGTACGACCCAGAAAGCTCCCGATTTAAAGAATAGATAATGCAAAACGCGACGGCAAAGCTGAAGGACATTCCAAAAGACGACTGGCAGAAGTTTTTTTCAGCAGTGGAAGGGTCGATGGGCTAGTGTGTGGAGGCACAACGGGTCTACTTTGAAGGGAATTAGGGTTCCAACCTCGTCAGGTACGCAAATTTTTTTTCAGCCGAAGGTCGGATTCCTTTTAGACAGACCTCTTCGTGAACAATGTGTTTGTGTGGAATCCTTTTGAGTCATTGTGCAGTCACACTGTCATTAATAGTGCTCAAATCTTCACTTGGCATGGTTGGGTCGCTGATGGCTTAGAGTTGTGAATCATAACCACCAGATCAAAAAATGTTTCATTTTGTTTTTACTCAATTTATATTATTTCTTTCGTAACAAATGAATCTAAGGTTTTCTTGTATCAGCTACCAATGATTAAGTGATCGATGTTTACATGAATGGGAAGAAAATGAGTTTTCTTTCCAGCTTTCTGTGAATAATTAAGCCCTTTTGCTCTGTTACTTCTTTCTTCGAATATTTATTATTAATTGCATTCGAAATTTGATTTACCTGTTGATATTCAACTAAGTAATTAATAAACATATATTTTTAATGTTTCGTCGTTTTAAGATATTTTCCGAAGAATTTCAATGGACTTGAAAACAAAATGTCTTATTTACAACAATTCATTACAAAACGAATGCCCTCGTTGTCTTTACAAAAGAAATAAAATTTGCTGATTTCGCCAAGAATTTTGAGTATTCTGGAATAAGGCATCTGAAGCTTAAATAGAGATGTAAAATGTTTACTTGTATCATAGCATCCTAAAAATGTTTCTTCTCGAGAATTTTCTTTTCTGATAAATATCCACTCGGTGGTATATATCTGTAAAAGGAAGAATGCCCACCTATGGAAATAAAAACGCATTTCATTCAGTATCGTCACACCCTGATGACAAATTTCCCCTTTACCTCCCGGCAAGAACGCACACCTCAGCATGAAATTCAAGTTCAATTCACTTCACAGAAAAACGACGATCCAAAAAATGCAGCGAGTGAATGAACGCGCGCAATCAAAACACGCCGAGTTCAGATCCCCGCTATCGTGACGCTCAAAGGCTTCGCCGCTACCGCTTTTCAGAGGGTCTGCATTATGAATCGCATTCCGTTCACGCGAGGGTGCACGCATAGGTGTAGCACAAGCCGCGGACCGAAACGCAGGCGCTCCCGAGTGCCAACGGATAGCAGCGTCCATTAAATCGCCCACCGGAGTCGCGGACGGGCGAGGGCGCGGCGAGACGCCCACCGACGGTGGCTTTTTATTGACTTTTACTCCAAATGCGTAAAAGGGTGATTGTTCGTAATCGACGCGCGGCACGCCCGTGTGCGTACGCCCCTCACTCCAGCCTCCTCACCCCAGGCGGACAGGGGTGCCGAAGCCCACTCGTCTAGGCCACCCGCCCCCCTTACCCGCCCACCTAGGCAAGAGTGTACGGTAAACAAGGGGGGCGACGGGAGATGCGCGGTCAGCGCAGTGGCCACGGCATAGGAACAAGGCGGGAGGGCCGGCGGGCGTCCTCGTACAAGGAATTACGCGGGACCATGATGATTAATGAGCTAATTGAACAACATATATGCAGCCAGGTCTAGGCTCGTGCGTCACCCCAGTTAGCCACCGATGCCGCCTCCTCCCGCCCTCAAAACCCTCCCGTGCCGCGAGCGCATTACGCCCGTGTTTACGCTTTTTCCTCATCCAAATTACTAGCCCCTACTCGTTCCAGGCTGATTGAGGTGATTAAAATGGCAAAGGAAATCCGGAGACGGGGTTGAAGTAGGAGTGGATCAAATTATGGAGTCCATGTTATTACCTTGTCCATCAAAACGTATCGAAATTCGGATATAACAGCAATTGAAAATGAAAATTTCATCGGGGAGGCTTAATTGCGGCGAAAATTGCAGTCTCTCGTTTTGTTTATGATTCGGCAAGATAGAAAATGCGCTTAAGCGATGAAAATTGTATCCGAGCGAATTGAAAGCGGTGTGGCTGGGGCTGGGCAATCACATGATTAATCCGTAGAATTATGAGTAGAGCCAATTTTACGTCTAACTGCGAACTCGCTTGTCCCAAATATTTTCCTCCTTCCATTTAATTCTCATACATAATTAGGTCACAGCCTCACCCACGTCAGGATTGTTTTAATAAGCCATTGGTGGGGCAGTTCAAGTTAAGCAGTACATATTTGCAGGTCAAAATGGAAATTGAGAAAGGTGGTGGGAAGGTGACATTAATGTATTTCCTCAACAAAGTTAGTAAATTCTTTTACTGAGAGAACTAGATGACAGAAAATACAGTTTCTTTTGAGTTAATGTGATTTTCATTAAATTTGCTTAAAAATATTTGCTTAATATCGCAGGAATAAATATTATAAATGAATTAGTTACTGTGTAGTTCATAAAACTCAACGTGTCTCTTCCTTCCGAGCGCAGTATTTTCTCGAATGTTCTCCTCTAAAAGCCTACAGAAATTTTAATGCCGATTACATATTCGAATTTTGTCAATCTCTTATAATCGCCTTCTGATGTGGTCCAAATAATTGAAGACTTCCACAATCTACAAAAAAGTTTCAATATTCATACAAAGTATTTAATTAGAATGAGTAATTGAATTTTCACCAACCAGAAGTAATAAAATTTAAGTCAAATTCCCTCATTAAATTCCCAAACACCCACTAATAATCAAACTTAAAAGGTAAGTTCAACAACATTATTAAATAGTCTTAACTGGTGGAGGACGCCTAAAAATAAGTTTCTCACCCCTAAACTCTCCTCTGTGGGACAATTTTGTAAGGTATTTCTTGGGTACACCAGGTTGTACCTTGTGTTTTCACTGTGTTATTATTTCCTTTTTGGTTATTATTTCTTCTATAAGTATAAAACTTCAGTATGCATTTAAATAATTTTGCATACATACCTAATCAAGCCCAAACTGTAAAAAACAGAAAATTAGTGAAAAATAAGAGGAATACTAATTATTTGTTCGTTTTACTAGGTAAGTTGGAGTCTTAAAAAATGTAATGAAAAACATCCAGAAATCATTATGAACTGGGTTAACTGATTCGTTGAATTAATTTAGCTCTTTCGTCCCAAATCTCAAGAATGGGCATCGAGTGAAGATGACTAAGAACATATCTATATTATATTGCACGATAGGTTTTCCAGCCATTTCAAATCAATATCTTACTGGTCAAAAATGCCATCAATGATATTCGAAGCTACTTAAGATGAAAGAAATATTTGTTTGATTAATTTTCTCCTGTACCGTTTCATGAAATATTCTGAAATAATTTCACAATTGTGAGAACTACGTACAAAAAGGGCAGAGGTACGGAACGGCAAGAGAAGAAAGACACGTAGCACGAGCGACTCCCGATATCAACTTTAAAGTAAAAACCGCAAACGTTCCGGTCTGCAAAGGATTCTTCCGCGAAACAACGCTACTTCTCGCATCGGATTCGACGAAGAGGGTTCCTGTGGCAGGTCGAAACACGGACTGGAAAAGCCTTGATGAATAAAAAGACGAAGCAGAAGATGACGAGGGAAGAGGAAGGAGGAGAGGAGATAGCGGTAGTAGCGATGGACGAGCGAGAGGAGAAAGAATGATGGGGAAACCTCTATAAATAATTTATCAGTCCGTGAACTCGTGAGTCGTTTAATGGCTAGGAGTAACTTCTCCGGCGGGAGAATCCCTCGCAGGCGAGGAGAATTCACGTTTAAACATCACACAACGACGGTCATCCGAAAGCTCATCCACACATCTTGTTCTCCTCGTCCCTTTCCCCACCCCCCCACCCCTTGCCCCCATCCGAACCCCTGTATATCCCAACTCTCAAAGTCCCCCCTTCCCACCCTTCCCCTTCCTTAAATTTTACTCGTTCCTCCGCAGGAACATAATCTCCTCGCAGTGGATCAAATAGAAAGAGTTTTAAAAGGAAATATTTGTCCTAAGAGAGGAGAAGGATGGGATAAGCGGCACGATGAGAGGAACTCTACATTCAAGTGGTGAAGCGAAAGCGCACCCAATGCACTTAAAACATGTAAAGTGCAATTTGCACTTAGAATAAAATATCTCGACAAAATTGCAAAAAGAGGCACAACAATGTCGAAAAGGACGCATTAAATGACTGCGGAGACCTATGTATAGAGTCGAAAAAAGAGTTTCCATTTATTTTTCGTTTTATTGCACCACTATATGCCTACGCAAACATGTGGCCCAAAGATGAATGAAAGGAAATAGTATCCAGGAATTATAAGCCTAATATATAAAATTAAATAATAAATTACCACAAGAGACAGTTACTGAAATGACATCACCTTGACTGCCGCAAACCAAGCCCTTTTCGCATGCCGAACTCTGGCGCATGCCAATTTGCAAAGCGACTAACTTTCAAATAGTATAGTGTGGTCAGGATTGATTAATTATTGATAAACATTTGTTTTAGCAATAATTTTCTCTTTTAGGGCCTTCGCCGCAAAAAGCCATTCATCATTTCCTTGTGCTAAACCGCCTCAATGAGAATACTCTACAATAACTTAACTAAAGTTTCAGAATTCTTTAAAGTTTGAGTTTATTGGGTATAAATAACAGACACCCGACGAGGAAAAACCTGCCAAAGACACCTCAAGAGAAATTAATCGCTACCAGAAGACATTCGTATAACGTCCTACTTATTCCAAATTTGAATATGTAAATAAGTCTTTCTCACAATATTCCAAGTACACAATCAAATTTCTAAGCATTCCGAATAATCTCCGAGTCCTTGCGTGCATCCCAAACCTAGAGAAATTACCTACCAAGCAGTCTCACACACGTTTTGACAAGATGCTGCAGATAATCTACAATTTTCTACACCCCACACATTCCTTATATATCCCAACCAAATCCCGTTTTTCGACCTAAATAAGGCGAATCATGATATATATTTTCTGTACATCGGCGGTCAACTTTACTGGTGAAATAAGTGAGAAAAAATAGTTTGTGGGAATACAGAGGTACACTTAGATAGGAATACGAGAAAAACACGCTTTGTAACTATAATTTCAAAACGTTTAATAATGAAAAAATCCATTATGGCACGACATTCACTCATCAAATAATCATTAATCACTACTTGCAAGACTCATACTTTTGAAGGGAAAAATTCAACATATTATGTCACTCACATGAAAATTTCGCAAGAGTAGTACTTCGCACTTTAAATTAAAACTAAGCATAATTAACACAGCTGCAGTTTTGAAAAAAAACGGGTAATACTTTAAGAATTTCCTGAATTTTCCCTGCATTACGTTTTTATACGCAAACCCATTTATTGCATAGGTATCTAAATTATAATCCTCATTATATGTATGGAAAGAACTACAAAGAGAAAATTTAGCACTTCTCCAGCTAGCGTAGGCAAAGTTTTTTGTAGACACGCAATGATAAATTGGCAATATCAATGTGTTTTTATAAATATAAATATTTTAAGTTGAAGGCTTTAAAAAATATGTAAAATCAATTTTTAGACAAATCTTTAGCTAACTTTTATCACGTTATATCGACTTCCATTCAGACATGGATTTTAACCCCTGCTGGCGTACATTTCTTGATTTTAATTTTAATTTCTAAGTGATTCATGTTAAATGATCAATCATTATTTTTAAAGCACACAATCAAATAGTGGAATAAGCCTGCTCCACAGGGTAGAAATTCATCTCTACCCAAACAGGCAGTGAACTGATTTAATTTCTGAAATTCATCATTTATCGTTGATCTCACGCCACCAAACGTCTCAGTTTCACTTCATTTTATTGACATTTTTACCTCGAGGCTGAAAGAGAGAGAATGTAAGGTCAGCAGAGACAGGAATCAACGTCAAAGAAACTTTATCGCAAGACGCGATTTTGGCTGCAAGAAAATCTGAGCCCGGTGGCTAAATGACAAAGCTCATTAAAATACAAAACATATTGGCGGATGTTACCCAACGCAGTCCCACTTGTCCGACTAAATGGCTAAGATCAGGCCGGATCTGATTTATTAGGAGCCCCGTCAAGGGGTAAGGTGACCCGCAGTCTTAGTTTGTATGACCAGGGGGGAGGGGGCGCGTGACAAAACGGTGGCCTCTTGCCTTTTTTTCTCTCTCTCGCTCGGGAGAGGAGAGGAGAGGAGCGGCCGAGGGGGTGGGGGGGGCGAGGGTGGCAGGGAGAATGANGCTCGGGAGAGGAGAGGAGAGGAGCGGCCGAGGGGTTGGGGGGGGAGAGGGTGGCAGGGAGAATGATGATGAAAAGCATCAGCGGCAAGGGTAGAGACGGGGCGGAGCGCAGAATTCGCAATCGGGAACTCTCCGTGGGTCACAACTGTTTTTTTTACTCACTTGTTTACATGGAAGGGGAGAGAGGAGGAGGGGGGGGCAGGGATGGAAGGATGGGAGGGAGTGTACGAATTTTTTTCCAGCCGGCAATGAAACCGGTCGGAGGAATGGGACGGAGGAGGAGAAGACGCCGGAGGAGACCGGCCAACCACCTGTCCTCTTCCCTTCTCCCGAATTCATTATTACTTCCTATGGATCCGCTTCCTCGCCATGATCCCCACCCCCAGCCTAATATAAATACATCATCTCCCTTTGGATTCAATGAATAATCCATGCCCTTACATCATTAGCAGCGGACGGAAAAGAAATCACACTGTAATGATAAACGGCAAAAAACACATTACTGGAATGCTTTTGTGGAAATCTAGAGTAAAAAACTGATGAATAATTTCGTGCGATTCCAAATATAGGCGAGATTTTGATGCATATTGCATTTCCGACTTGTGGAGAGGGACTCTAGAAACATTTTTCAGTGCTAGTGCATTGCGTTTATAGGCTGATGATATATTTATGCGTGTACAGTTATAAGGGAAATGTGTTATGTAATCAGAAAAGTGAAAATGATTAATACTTTAGAAGAGACAAATCTCTTGAGCAGTGAGGATATCCGTCAACAGATGGTTGATGCCGACACAGTGACTCGTTCTGCTCCACGTAAAATACACATAAATGGTAATGAGTCTAGGCCGGCAAGGTTACTACGCAGGACAGAAACGTGGCAATACGTAATGAATTTTCAGGGAGGGATATTTTTACTTATTACATGCCTGTATCTCAGGGGATAGGGATAACTACCTAAATACGCATCTCTATGTCATCCTAGGAGCACCCTTTCGGCCTAAGAATTAATGTTGTATGTATACCTATAGTTGGTCCTACGCAAAAATGAAGTGTCAATAAACAGGCATGACTAAAGAATAGTAGATTACTGTACACAATAAAAGTTCAAATGTTGGATGCATGGTAGTTAAAGTTGAAGGAACAGATTTCAAAGCATTAAAGGATAATAAGGAAAGGGGCATACTGCTGCGATCACTACTATGAGGGTAAGCTATACATAATTTCCGAAGTTGGTAGAATTTAATCGAACTAGTTAAAACATAATACGACGCGTGGTCGCTAAAACATCAAACTAACAAAAGATGCCTGATTGTAAATCAAAGTCGGGGTTTTCGAGGTGCTAATGAACAAAATAACTTGTAGTCAATGCCGTCGAATAGGTAAATGGCAATAAAATGATCACGAGTATTTTTACTCTTCGTAACGTAATGAATGAGGTGAGTAATAAATGAAACTAAAATGACATTGACTTGCATGCCATTTAGTTTCAAATATGATATTATCGAAGGATGACAGGAATAAAAATTCCAACGACGATTTATAATACAAATGTTTTCTAATCATTTCACGAAACATATTATGAAAAAGGATATATATGGTATTACCTATTTCGGAAATCGCTTAAATGCATTTATCGCTTATTTAAAATATTTGAAGTCAGTGGATTTCATAAATTGTTGAATCCATGTCATAGCAGAGGAGGCTGGTCAAAGATTAATCTTCCCGAACAGAATCTGTACTAGAAGAGAGAGAGGATAAAGGACTTTTCCCGTTAAGCTTCAAGAAATACTCCCTCCTCTTTTCTTAGATTCCGATCCTACATTGTGTTTCGCCTAAGACTTTCCCTCGTCCTGAAATGCAGCCCAAGAAAAGATTTTATCAGAATAAAATCAGTCAACGCCATCAAGTAAAAAGTGAAGGTTGACCACTCAACGATGCCAAAATAATCACCTGCGATTCTGAAAAACGACACCAGTAAAACATGGAAACACGTATCCTGGAATTGAGGAAGCATAAGAAGAGGAAACATCAATCTGGATGGCCTCACCGAGGCGTTCCTTAGAATTTATAATGAATTTTATTTCGTTGGTGGTATCGACCGTTACTTTATGTTTACCTTTTATGATTTTTATTTCAACAAATCCCAGGTTTTGTTTCGAGTGCCCGACGGCTACTACCACGCTAGGGAAAGAAAGACAGGAGCAAACAAAATAAGGAGCGTCTTCACGAGTGTCATCGCTGGAGGGGAAATAAAAACATGGAGAACTTCACGATGAGTAACGGTGCTCACGTACCTTATAACAAGTGGATTTTCGTTTTGATAATTATTTTTTTATCTGTGCGATGGGACATCATAAAGGCTATGTCATTAGTTTATTCAACTCAATGCTCGAAGAGAAACAAGAGTTGTCTGAAGGGTGGTCGGATGGAAGAAGTGGAGCGGGGCGAGAGGGTGCAAGAGGAGGATGGTTGGGATCCGGGGGGAATACAGAGAGGCTTTTAAGGGGAGGAATGGGTCGAGATTAAGGGTCGGGGGGGAAGGAGCGAAGGAAGAGGGGGGGGAGAGCGCGGCTTGGTTTTAGAGCGACTCCGAATCGGCCATAAATGGAGGGGGGTGGCAGCGTGCTCCTGTGTGTCTATAAAGCGGGCGCGATCGCTGATTTATATATCCGCGGGCGGCATGTATTATTAATTAACGGCCGCCGACCGCCCTGAATGCCGGATGGGTGAGAATGGGGGAGGCGACTCGAGGAGAGGGGGGGGAGAATATATTTGAAGTGGGGTCGCCGCCACCCCCGGTGGTGGACGGGCGGACGGTGCGCGAGTGTCGGGCGGCCAATAGGGGTGGAGGTGGACCGACCCCGAGATACTGACGGCGACAGGAAGGGAGACACGGCAGCGGTCGAGGCGAAGTGGCAATCCCCGAGAGGGGCGGAGCTGCAGATCGGAAGAAGCACTCGGATGAGAGGCTCGGGATAAATGAAGGACCAAAGCGCTGTCGAAGGTCAAGGGAGAGAGAGAGAGAACGGAGGAAGAGATTATTCGCAGGGAACTGGGAAGTAGAGGCACGAAATTAATGTATGGCTCTAAGCGTTGTCTATTTTCCAAGACCGGAGCACTCTTAACTGCTCTCCTCCCATGAAAAAAAATGGAAAGATAAAGAGGGCCAAACCCTTTCGCGAAGTCATATTAAGATTATTTTTTTTTCATACAAAAAAGGACACTGGCCAGGCGAACGTTCACCATACATAAATTATGCACGCGGTTTTGAATCCCGACTCGGACGTGGGTTCTCCAGATGTGACTTCTACGGAATAACTGCAGTAGATATTGCACGGTAGCAACCAAAAATTAATCATGACATGGGTTTACACGGGATATGTCTTTCTCAATCTCTATGAACTGAAATGCGAAGTGGCTATTTTAAAAAAATGGTTCTTTCGCGACGCAGGCTTAGGGTAAATGTTGGGGAATATATTTTTCCTAATGATATTCCTTAACACTATCTTCCACAAATATAACTCATGTCTACATAAACTGGCTAATTGAAATATAATCTCAACTGGTACACTGGGGATAAATATAAACAAATAATTACGACTAAAAAATCAAATAGCAAGTAGAGTTTATGAAATTATTTTTTCCACGCGAGTCAAATGTTGCGCGGATTTCGTCTTGCTTAATGAAATCGCATCCGGTCTGGGAGAGTTGTGATTTTTCCACGGTGGAATATCTCATATTGATGGCTCTTCGAATTTTTCCACCATATCATTATTCAAATGCATTTAATCTCGTTATATCGTAGCGTAATAATAAATAGATGGATCTGATAAGTTATGAGAGTAGATTTGTTATAATTCACATAACCAAATTCGTTAATCATGTATATTGATGCATATTTTAATCAATTGAAGTGACTAGATACCAGAAGTTCGCGACAAACCGCAGATGCCATAGAGGGGGGGAACTACTTTTATTTTCACACGCAATATGATTTAGCCCAAGGTGAGACCTCTTCTATCAAAACCAAACTTTTGTTTGATAACTGCGGTGGATATGAAAATTATTTTTCAACTGTAGGGCAAACTGCAAGAGATCATTTCAAAATATTAATGCCGCTGCGATCAAATCCATACCAGGAATCCAAAATAATATGGTCGACAATTATGCACGCTCAGAGTATTTGGTGAATTCCGAGATAAGGGTGTTCGCCGCCAATTAAACTAATTCTCACAGGGGCTCATGGACGTATTGACCTGCGTGCAATGAAGGAGGTGGAAACGGAAGGAGCGGAGAGGGCAAGCGAGGCCGATTCGTTGCAACGAGAAGTGGAATCGATATTAAGGAATCGAAACGGGGCGACAAACGCCGTGGGCCCCAGGCGAGTGA
>LYUA01000075.1:992215-1002572 GCA_002093875.1 Calopteryx splendens | reverse complement strand
TTGCTTTAAATAAGTAGTTTAATTTATTTGTACAGTTGGATTGGCAACGAAATATTAATTGTTATTGATAAATATTTGAACGTAAAGGCAGAAGAAAGCTACTCCACACTCACCACTCAAAGGTGACTTAGTCAGTAATGTGGGCAAACGCATTTAATTTCAAGTCTTACGGTTACAAGTTCAAGTCTCAGGGCATTGGCGTCGTGTGAACAGCGGAGTTCTGTGTGTTCATCCTCTCTCCTCAAAGAGCAGGTATCTGAACCGTACAACGACAATAATAATGCTGTAAAAGATCGAGCACCATTTGTCCGAACTAGGGAGACCTCTTTCAACCATAACACGGCCTATTCGGAGCCCTACTTCGTTCACGATTGAGTCGCCGCTCGCGGGGAGGACAGCAAAGAGGTTGAGGAGGAAATGTGACTGAAAGAAGATATTAAATATCGGGAATGAAGCGACGTAGGGCTGACGGAAGAGAGGAGAATGGGGCAGATGAGGAGAAATAGGGAACAAAGGGGTGAGGGGAAATGAATGCGGGATTGGGGGGGAGGGAAGGTGAGATTGTCGAGGCGGTAGGGCCGGAGAGCGAATGGGCGTGGGTGGACGTCAAGGTGGATGGAGCCTCTGGGAGGAGATGGGGGGAGGAGAAAGTTAATGAGAAGCACTCCTGGAAAGTTGGGAAGGCAGAGAGGATGAGAGGAGGAAGAGATTGGAGTCGATGGGCAGGGAGAGAGAGAGAGAGGCGTGCGGTGGAATACGAAGGAGGAAGGAAGGAGAAGGAAGGCTCGATAAAGACGAGTAGGAGGGAGGGGAGGAGGAGGAATTTGGCAGAGATTTCTTTCAAGGAACCATATGGATAGGAAAGGGCGAGCTAAGTGAATGGTCCGCTGATATTCATTACTGACTCCTCGAGGGAGGTGGGGGGGGCAGCACTGAGGAAACAATGGAGCGGGAGGGTATGGGGGCGATTAGCTCCAATTCAATGTTCGAAAAACTGATATTTTCTTCTCGAAAGACTTCCCACACGGGCAGAGTAATGATTTTCACGATTCTACCGCTCTCTCAATAAATTACCAAATATAGCTCTTGAACAAGAAATTCAAAATCAGTGTTCCAAGCTTTAGTACAATTAATTTGGCGAAGTGAACGGAAATGAAATAAGCGAAATGTAAAATTAAAATCTTGGTATTAGCTATATGAAAATTTGATAGAAAATAAAAAGACATGTAAATAGTGCATTTTAACTATTTACTTGATAGGGCACAAGTTTTGTGCTTCGTTGACTGAATTATGAGGACGAGGCATAGGGAGAGCAGCACTTATAAGGAATCATTAAACATAATATTCAGCTTAGCATCTCGCTTTAATTAGTCGAATACAACAGGAATTCGACATGAATACCATCTGTAGATAGCTCTGCTATAGACGTTAACGCACAGGTATACACCAAATATAAGTTAATCATAGGAGTTGTATATCTCGCTTGAGAGAAATGAGCTGATAAATTCCTCTGAATAGAGCGACTCATAAAAGCTTTATAAATGAATGAGGAATCATCAGTTTCCATCCAGCATAAGCATAATCTAGAGTTTTCCATTCCTGAAACATAAAATTCTGCTCCATCCCTGGCTTCAAATCCTGCCTATTGCATTTCCCAGGCACCCCCAACTGATACTTTCCAGTTTATACGATAACTGAATAATTAGACACAATTAAATTATTTCAAAGAGAAGAGCGTTACAATAGTTAAGTGTCATTAAAACTGACTACAATATTTTTTTATCTCTAAGCATTCATTCATTAGGGATGCAACGCGATCTAGAAACTGCCTAGGGTCTTGAAAATGCTATAGCCTCCACTTACAATTCCATTTGTCATTCGCTGAATAAACTACAGAATTGAATTTCTAAACATAAAAAACGCGTTAACGAGTGTTTTGAATTAGCAAGAGGATGTAAAGTGTTCCCATCTTGAAAAAGTTTCTAAAAATACGAGAGCATTCCATCTGGTGACTAACGCGGGATATATAGCCCGAGGTACCCCTTGTCTTTGATGTAATCCTACAAGACCGCGGGAAAGATTTCTCCGAAATTCTGGGGCAATGAACGATCGGTCGTTTTAATTCACCCCCATGAGTGCACCGTGATAATTGAGTTCTTATTGGAGTTTAGTTACATACTAAGAAATGAAGAGGATTAGCGAATTAAGAGTGAGGGTTATGATGATCGGGGAACTAGATAGGTAAATGAATGAAAAGCTATAAATATTTAATGAACCGCAGCGTAGTGTGGCCTAAAAATATAAAACAAGGATAAATAAATTAAATACTTCTGGTATTTGAGCTTCTAGAGTTTTTTAAATTTTATCGGAGAGAAATTGTAAGTTGTGACAGATGTGAGAGATAGAACTGCGAACATTCATGATGGTTTATTGATAAAAATAGACTGGGTCTTGTGGATATTATTTAGAATAAATTTATAGTGCTTAGTTGATTAATTAGGAAATATGTTGAGGACTCCGGGGCAAAAGGTGATGTCGAATTGGTTGGCCCTTTCTTCCGGTAGTAACTATTAAAATTTATATATATATACATGGGTACACATAGTAACCCGACGTCACGCTAATCATGATCTAAAGGCTAAAAATTAACAGCTACTGAAAAACCAATTAAAGACTAAGAGTCAAATAATCGCAAGCTATCGAAGGAAATGAAAATGCATCAAGGGATCAGCAGAAATAAGTAGCCTCGGCGGGATGTCCATATTCATTTGAATGGTTAAATCATAATAATAATAAAAACGTCCGTTAAGTACCAAGGATAATAATTAGAGTGCAATTCGCATTTAAAGAGGGTGGAAAAATAAAGAAACGGTCTCCTCGCATCCTCCTATCTCCCCCTCCACTCCGGGACACCTCCCCTGCCCCCCTCCCCCCATGCTCTCGAACCCAGGTCAACTAATTTTCCGCCGCTCTTACTTTCCTTTGTGGCACTCCTTTTGACGGGGAGCCAACTTCCCCCGAGGGCGGAGAAATTGGGGGCGGAGGGGTTGGCGAGAAGAGGCGAGAGCGCGGGGTGGGGAGTGGGAGGGTGCGGGCGATAAGGGAGGGGGAGGAGGGATGGGTGAGGGCACAGTTTGGGCCCCTGCGACGACGGGCAAGGGCAGGAATGAGGCGGGATTTAAGACGGAAGTCTTGAGATGAAAAAAAAAGAAAGGGAGAATCTCGAGAGCAAGGGGGGAGACGAGGGTGAAAAGGGAAGGCGATGCACAAAGCGAAAAGAGAGAGAGAGAGAGAGACTGCCGAGGAGGAAAGAAAAGAGTGGCGAAAATATAAAAAGGGGGTAAGAGATCGGTTGGGTTCTTCGAGATGGAGACCGGGGAAAGGCAAAAAGAAAGAAAAACGTAAAATATCAGCGCCCAGACAAAAGAAGAGCAGAGCGCGGACAAAGGTTAAAAAGTGAAGGAGGCCGGTGCAGCTGGTCGAATGGACAAAGACAAAAGGGGGAGTGGAGGGTGGGGGGAGTTAGCCCCATCCGGGGCGTGGGGGGGAGGGGGATCCGAAAGAAAGAGATTCGTACAAGGGAGCATTTTTTTAAATATCTCAGCTTTACCGGCTGAAAGATTACCTTCTGAATCGCCTCCTCATTCATGTCATGCGGACAATCATACGCCAGCCACTGGTGCGTGACCGGGGCATACAAAATTATGAACCGCTCGCTAAGGACAGGAGAGAATGCGTGGTTACATCTTTATAGCCTACGGGATAAGATTTTGAATGCGTGCTCTGGTGAAATTAAAGTTTGTTCGATGAATCTTTCATATTCTATCGGTTGAAACTAAATTCGAAGAGCATTTTTATATGTGTAGTTCAAGTGATTCATCAAATGGGCTCATGCCAAAAATTTAGAATAAATATATTTGATTTCAATCGATTGAGCAGCACTCATAGACTGAGAAAATATTATTTTTTTAACTGTTGTGCATTCCTTACAACATCATTACTAAATGCCGAAGATTGTCACAGTAGGTATATAATTGAACACGTTAAAATGGAATGACTTGTAATCAGACGATGATATTGACGAAATTCTCTAGCACTTTTTAATTGAAAGAGACAATAAATAATGGCTTTGTCCTTATGAACAGCTTACGCAAGAATGATGAATACGTTGACGACCTGGCAGGTAATAACAGTGGCAACTTTTCTGAAACATCTTTGTTTGCTTTTCTCACTCATCAACATCATCATCAAAGGTAATAATCTAAGTAGGTTTCGGACGGTTCCTAAAACACCATCAAGTGTATTCGTTTCGAGCAAGACACTTCTTGCCTGCCCGACATAATTCTCCCTTCGGTTCTTCTTACCTTCTTCCTGCCTTCATATCGTCCCATTCGCTTCCTCTCTCTTCAACACTTACCCATCCTTCTCCCCTCCACTATGGCCTTCAGCATCCCCCTACCTCTCAGTATTTCCACCACCCATTTCTTCGGATTTCGCCTTTAATTTCCTCTCTTCCTCCCACCATATTTAAAACGTCACCATTAGTCTTCCTCTCTGTCCAACTTATTTTCTCCATTATCCTCCATACCCGCATTTCAAAGGCCTCTAGTGTACGCTAATCCTCTTGCCCTTAAAGTCCAGGTTTCGGATCCACACAGCGATAAACTCCATTTTTCAGTTTTTGAAAATATTTTATATACGTCCGTACTTACTAACTTACCTGTCAATAATTTTATTCTTCTTTTTTCAAATGCTACTTAAACCATCTCTATTCTTCTCTAAATTTCCCTACTGCATACACCATTATTCTCCGCATTACTACACAAACACGCAAACTAATCCACCTGTTCTAGCTTATTCCACCCTAGCTTAGTCATCCTACTCCTTGAGAATCTCATTACTTTTGTCTTCTCGGGGTTAACCTTGAACCTATGCTTCTTGTACTGCTCCTGTAAAGAACTAAACAATAAATGCAATTCAATTCAAATGCGGATTAATACTTGATCACCTGCAAGCCTAACTGAATTAATCACCTCACCACCCACTTTCATTCCCAGCTCATTCCATTTCCATGCCACCCTTTACATTTCCTCCGCATTTACGTTAAAAAGCACTGGTGAAAATGGACCACCATTTTTTACTACCCTCATTACTGAACTTCTTTATTCTCCACTCGTTAACCTCAACTGTGAAGTATGAGACATGTACAGGTTTCGTATATATATCTCCTATTCTTCCAGTCTACCCCAATATTCCGCATAATTTCCATCAGCTTTCTTCACACCACTCCGTCGAACCCCTTCTTGAAATCCATGAGGGAAACAAGGGCGTCCTGGTTGTGTTCCATAATCCTTTCTAGTAATGTTCTCATTACTGCAACGGCATCACGAATTTCCCTCAATTTTTAAATCAAAACTGATCTTCGCCTAGGATAGTTTTGAGCTATTATGCAACCTTCCATTGATTATTCTCAGTAATAATTTTACCAGATGTCAAAACATACTGATGGTCTTCTTATCCTCATATATTACTGCTCTACTCTTTTCGGAATAAGAATCAAAATTGGACACAACGCTGCCACGTTTGCTTGTCTCTTAAATATTACCATAACCTCGCACTTTTCCATCCTTGCACCTGTTGGTTTCTCAAGTAAGTTTATTATTAAGTTCTCTGTACATTCTTCTTCCCAATGCCATGTTAACGTTCTTCCATCCTCACAATCATTTCTCCTGTGATCTATGGCTTCTAAATTCTCTTAGTACCCATTTTTTCCAATGCTGTTCTTTCTATCACATTTTTAAGTTCAAACCACCTTCTCTCAACATTTCGTCTGCCCTTACCATAAACTTGATTTTTATTAAGTTTTTCCTGATATTCCTTTCTTTTTACTCCCTTTAGAGTTTCAAAATTCTACTTTGGAACTCCGTGGCTCCTCCTAATATTTTTCAATTTTAATTTATTTCGTAACATCTAAATTATGGTCCGATCTGCATCCGCCGCTCCCCATCTCACCTCTCAAAAAACTAATATATCTATAGGTACTTCCTTTCTCTATTATTCTCTTCATATTTTATAACTTCCCTACTCTTAACAACGTTCTATGATTCCATTGGTTTTCTTAATATATATTTTCAATTTACATTTGCCAACAGGTGCAGATACATGCTGGTAATGTACACGATAATTCCTGAAACATTTTGTAGAGAACTAAATCTACATAATTCGCATATCTATCTTCTTTAATTAGCCCCCAGCCCACTTTCATTCCTACAACAAGGCCATTCCAAGGCTCTCTTCCCATTTCCTCGGCGTCATATGAGTGAAAACCGACATCTCTGTCTTTGCCACAGGCACACTGAACAACACACTGCCCATCACAGTTCTCCTTCCACTATCCTTTATTGGGAACTCAGATTGAAGCTAAAAGAGAAGGAATATTACCTAACGGCTTTGGAAAATTGCAGATAAGGCTTTGAAAAAACAGAAACTTACTTTATGATGCAGTGTCATTCTTCGATATTTTGGGTATCATCATCGTTATCAAATTTCAAATTCTATCACAATTTCGTCAAAGCAATTTACGGAAATGATTTCTCAATGCCAATTTTTATGGCTCTACAAAATTATAAATCATTTTGACTCAGGCTTCCGCTATTCAACGTGCTTATTAAAAAAATATCCAGAACTTCAACTAACTTAACCTTGCAGTCGGAGTTCAAAAGTAACTCGATATTTGTATACCTGATTTCATTCTGCTATAATCTCTCCTCGTCATTTACATATTTACACATTTGCTAAGAATAATGTTCTTCAATGGAGAACTCTTGGAAGAGGAATGTATAAGTAGTGGACCTCATGGCCCTACACGCTCAAGTACACCTCACTATGGTACAAAAGAAAGGAAGGAAGAAAGCAAAAGGACTCACACGCCGATTCTCTTGAAAGTCGTCAGAAAATGAAAGAAGTAAAATTGCAGTGGCATCAATTGCCCATGCAAAATTAAGAAGTGTAGAACAATTAATTGAGCGAAAGTATATTCAAGGTAAATTAAAAAATTAATTGAATGAGTTGATTTTATTCTTTCGAGCGATAGTGGCACATGACTACGAGATGTTGGTGCACCACGTCGGCTAAGTAGACATTATATATGTGCTCAGCTATTAATCAATTCTAGTTTTTAATTTCTACCCCTGATAATGGGCACCATGATATAATCAATCTTCCTGTTCGATGCTTACATTCCCTTTTCTCCGGCCTATGATCAAACGTACTCATCTAAGGTATAGCCCTAGAGTAATTGTACACACATCTATGTCATATTCTAATCATACTACGTCAGAGGAGTAATCTCACCATAGTTTCTTTAACACATACTGGCATGACCTAGCAACAACTTTACTCTGTGACAAAAAAAGAAGTTAAAGAAATTACAGACTCATACACCCACAAAGGTTGGCTACCCAAAACAGTTTAGACACATAAATGGATTATTAAATTGAGAAGCATAGATACTATCACGAAGATTTTAAATACTTAAGATTTAAAATTTCTTTCTAATCAAATTTTATACTCTCCATTTGAACATTGAGGGTATAAAAATTATCATATGATGCCTAAACTATAGCCGATATGAACAGGGCATCGACCTGAAGCATCACATCATATTCCAGAAAATTCGTTTGAAAATGTCGAGTATACCCAAGTTACCTATGAGTTGATTCCGGGGACAGTACACTAATTAATTGAGGAGTTTGTGTTCTTACATCTGGTGGAAATGATTTTTGATAAATGGCAATTTAGAGATGACGTAAGGGTATTAAATTATTGGGTCGGTTTATTTCCACGTTCTCGCTTCTAAGAAAGGTGAATACGACAACCCCATCCGGGAAATTGAGGAAAAAGCGATAAATAGTCCATGGAAATAGTTGGAAATGCGTAAAAAAAAAGGAATGAAAAGTTAGACGGAGAAAAAATATAGGAAAAGGAGTACAGCTGTGAGTAAGATAAAAATTACTTTCTGGCCTCCCATTGGAGTTTTGGCGGCGGAGCCTGCGAGGAATCCGGGACGACTTATCATTACTTAGAAATGGTAAGACGGTAGGCAGAGAGGATAAGGATTAGAAAGGTGCTCGGGCACATATGGAAGCAAGAGGAGTGTTGGGAGGGAGCGGTGGGATGAAGAGAAAGGTCTAAGGAGGTTTGGGTGGGACGGGAGTGGAGCGGAAAGGAGGCCGAAGCACAGCGGAAGGATCCAGAGGAGGGGCAAATGAAGACGTAATCCCCGAACCAAAAGCCCGAGATTGCCCGCGGTTGCATTCCGGAAGAACCCTCTTTCTTCCACCTCCCACCGCCCCAAGGATGCCGTCGCTCCTAAGAGGGGCAGGGCTAAGCCATGCGCCCCGTGGAGAAGGATTCCTTGAGGTTAACCTCGAAAACCTTCCCTTGCTTCCCCCATACATATACTTACTTGGCCAACGCTTATTATTTAGTGATGGGATGATTTCAGCCGGGGGAGTCCTCGCAAGTTCCATTTTATTAATGACAGGAGAGCACACAAAATGTTTCCCGGTCCCTGGACGGTGGCATTTTTGAAAGCCGGGAGAGCGGTAGTCGAGTCGCAAGAGGAAATTAATAAATCCATCTTTCGAATCCACTGAACCTAACTAGTTTATGGGATATTTATATTTTTAATATTTCACATTAACTAAATTAAAACTTTCGCCGGTGCCACTCCATGGCATGATCGCTGTAGTCATCCACGTATTAGTGCTTCGAAAAAATCTATTTCTAGAATCATGTTCCATGGAAGCAATGAAGTTGAATATTATATACTAATTGGCCAAAAAAATATTTGTTTACGCAAGTAAAAAAATTTTAAGTAAAATAGTAAACAAATCATATTTTTTCCGATTGTCCGACCCAAAACGATGAACTTGAAACATAGTTCCACTACAGTGGGTTTGCCTAAACGTATGTACATGTATCCTCAGTTGTGTCAGTGCCAGAATAAATTCAGGATACTCAATGCCTAAGTTTCTATGAATAATACATAAAAGCTTCTTGAAATTTCCTAGTGTATGACCCAAAGGACCTGTGTACTCGGTTAAAACTTAACGTTAGTTAGCGAAATATGAACAACATTTCTATAAAATATCACCAAGCATTCACCTACGCACTTCATGCAAGTTTGATAAAAAATTAAAAAAAAAGAAAGTCTAAATTCTACAAAGAGCGAACCAGCGTAATTCCTTTTGTTTGGAACTAGAATCATGAAAGTCCCGTGTGGGTACAGGCCTCATAGTCTCAGCACGCCCGCTAGTCAGCCCACCCGGTGGGCACGCAAGACCACGTGATTCTCTCGAGGCATACGCGTCCGTAAACGTTCTCCCGTCACCCCTTCCCAAACGAAATCGCGTTCTGGTCGAGGGAAAAACGCTGAAATGGTAGCATCCCGCGGAAAACAAGGGCATGAGCAAGAAGAATGCGAAATTAAAAAGAGAAGAAATGACAGAACAGGTGCTCGTCAATGCGAAATTAGCTCGAGCGCCTTAATGTCCGCCCCGCATCCCTCCCCGGGAACTTACACGTTCCGCCGAGCAAATGATCCCGTGGCCGGGAGAGAAACAGATATTAACGACTGCACTCGGAGCGTACGAAAATTAAATTTCGAGAAGATTGCGGGGGACCGGAAGGTGGAACGGGTGAGGATCTCCCTTAAGCGCGTTTCGCTGCTTTTATTCGGGGAACGAAACGGAAATTCGGGAAACGGGCTCTGGAATTATCGATACACAGTGAAGTGAAGATCGCGAAACAATCGGAAGAACACGAAGAGGGAACAAAAGGAAGATAGCACAGAGAGAGAGAGAGAGAGAAGGGACTACTAGTCACTGTTTCCCTCCCCCGGCTTGAAAGAGAAACGGATTGAAAAAGAAAAGTTTGAGCGAGGGGGTCGCGTGAAGAGGACAGGCAAGGAAATGCGAGCGGAGAAAAAGAGGTTGTGATTATGCGTTTATACATGAGGAATTGCGGAGGGAGAGGTGGGCGGAGGGGAGAGAGAGGAAGGGGGGCGGTGGAGAGGGCGCGAGGGGAAGGATTGGGAAGGNNNNGTGCCGGGCGGGGGAAGCGTATTAAGACGGAAGGGTGAGAAGGAGTCGTATATATAAGGATGGGGTGCGGGGGAGGGGCGATGCGAGGGACGGAAATGGGAAGATTGAGTGAGGGAGAGGCAAGGGGTGCGCTCAGGATAATTAGAGTCAGGATATACAGACCGCGGGAAGGAGAACTTGGGAGAGAAGGTTGAGCGGGGGCGGCGGAGGGGAGGAAAGGGTGTAAGGAGAAGGGGGCAGGGGGTGGGAAA
>LYUA01000075.1:857944-876738 GCA_002093875.1 Calopteryx splendens | reverse complement strand
GCCAGTTCCTTTCCCTGTACTGCCTATGATTTCCCAGGATGACCTAGTACTCAAAAAATGGTACACAGCTTGGGTAAAGCTGATGGTGCCAAGGGGCAACACCCAGAATCAACCCCGGGCCCTCCAGTCAGTAGCCCATCACTCTAACCACTGGACTACAAATGAATATATAATACAAATTCAGATGTGATGCAAATGTCCCATAATAGTAAAGATGACAACAGTAGCAGTTTTCCAATTAGTCAAATTTATAATTAAGACTAGACTTGAAAATGGTGTATTACACTGAAACTAGTCTTAATTTAGCCTTTTACTCAATGGAAAACTGCTAGTGTTGTTACTTCTACTATTACCAACTAATGACTTAGATGCTTATGCTTTAATCTCTTATAATAATAACGTACTTATCGATCCTTGATATTAATAATATTGACCAATTTGAATATATACCACAAGATATCATTTTTTTTAAACTGGAGTACCTATATATAAAAGGTCACCATGTTTCAAAATAGGCACCCACTTCAAATTCCTGCAGTAAATCTTTCCTAAATAGCAAGGCTTTAACTGAGAGTACTTTTAATGGACTAGTCAATGGATACTTTTATCTAGCACAGTGAGTTGTGTTGAATGTTAACTATGCAGTAGCACCAAACAGTGGCTACTGACAGGACCATGTGTAATTGCCTTATTTTGTTAATCGAGCATAAAATATATCGCTATTGTCACCTCTGTCATGTTATATTTTTTTAAAGATTATATGCATCTGAATTAGGTAACAATTGTTGCATTAAGTATGTAAATTGGATTGAAACTGATAAAAATTGTTGATTCTAATAGGTGGAATTTCTCCATATTGAGGAGGAAGAAAGGAAACACTTTGAAAATTTTCCTTCATAATTTTTTTATTATGCACCTTCAGATAAAATACCTGAAGATGGAAATTTATTGAAACCTAGCTTATGTTAATAAAAGTTATTAAGTGGTATTTGCAAAGAGTTTTCCTTCTTCAAGGGATAAAAATTATTTTTATATTATTATCCATCACTAAAATAGGAAAATAATGTATGCATTTAGTTTTAAAAAGAAATAGTGTGCATATTTACACAATCTTGCAATTTTCACATAAAGATTTTAGAGTATGAGTGAACTGAATTTGAATGTATGCTATTTCTTTACACATTTTTTATCATTCAATACCTACATTAATAAAAAGGTAACCACTTTCAATTAAAACACATCACTTTGCTTTTATTGGAAGATCACTTACTGAACCTGCTAACTGACAGGCAGATAAGCAAATATGGGTGCCACTCCTTTAATTCCACCATTGGGCATGCCAAAAGATCAATGACAACTCCAGGTATTTATTTACTTGTATCTCAGCAGTAGCAGCTCATTGGCTGGTAAAATGTTGTCTCAATTTCTATATTTTTTCCACTTATCAGAGAACATAATCTCTCTTCAAAAAACACCCGAGACAGGTTGGATGCTAGATAATGTTTGGGTTGTATATAAGAGCATATCAAAACGATATGACATGCATATGAAAGTCATCAAATACCTTTTACAAGGTAAAAATCACGATGTATTTATAATCACTTTTACAACCCGATATGAGTTATTTTTTATGTACAGCACGTCTTCTTTACACCATCATTCACATCACTGACAAAATTCATTGCATTCCTTAGAAAATCCTAAATTACAAAAACCAACAAAATATATATATATATATATTTATAATATTAAAAGTAATATTTCATTATATTTTCAAATATTATGTTAATTCAAGAAACAGTAAAAAACAAGGCATGATTAATAATATCCACAATGAAATTAATACAGGAGATATTACAATTTTTTCTTAATAACCATTTTTCTTCAAATTAAAAATAACTTTTTTACAGGTACTTAACGACATCTACTATACAAAGTGTTTACTAATACATCAATCAATAAAACATCTCCTTAAATTATTTACTGTCCATAACCCTTATTGACAAGGCATTTCATGGCAAGGAAACCATCTATAGAAAAACCAGCTGTACTTCTCAAGTACTTAAAAATTGTTTTTCATAAGAAAATCACCTATAAAACCCTATAATTTCCCAAACCATCCACTTTGTTCATAAAAAATAATATATTTATATATGCATGCATTTGGGATTCATTCTCTAGCATGGGCCGCCATCTTTCAAGTACATAAAGTAGTTAGTCTCAGGCAAATCTGAACAAGAGAGATACAAAGTTGGTGAGTATCTCACACCTTTGAGAAATCAAGTGACCTAAAAACCTGGAATGATGCTATAATGGGGAATGTTTTCACTCTTACACAGGAAGACCTGTAATAAGAACTAAGACTGTTAGAAAATATAAAAGTTTGTATTTTAATAGTTAACACAGCACTCTGCTCATGGCAGAATCATAATTATCCCTTGACACTCACTTGCAGGAGTTTAGCCATTAATAATAATATTATTCATTTGTTAAAGCTCCTCCCATAATTTAGCCATTCACATACCCAGCTTTATTGGTTAATTCATCCCAAAAGAGAAAAAAATCGCACCCATAGTATTCACACAGCCAACAAACAAGGAAGAACGAATGCCTTGCGATGAGCCATGCTCCAACCACAGCAATCTAACCGAGCCATTAGTCAACCATGGCCACAGCAGGCAATGGTCAACACCCTCTTCAATTCGGGCCATCCTCCCCATCCACAGAGTCGTCCAACCCAGCACCAGAGACAGTGCTATCATCACCCGTGGCACCAGACTGGACGGAGCCCCTCTTGGTTCCTCCTAGGCGAGAACTTAGGCCCATTCCACCCCCTCCTCCGCCACCAGCACCACCTCTTCTGAAACACAATGTAAAAAAGTATCAGTATAGGGAGAAACATTTCTCAGTGGCAGAGGTTTAAATAGAGCTACTCCAACCAACCCACAAAACATAGAAGCCATGTACAATAAAACATGTGAGATGCACACTCGGATGGCATGGGTGGAGGTAGGGGAGGTTCTGTTAATTGTTTTCCTTCTCATCATCATAAAAAAATTACCTCAATTAGTAGCACTAAAAAAAATAAATGAACAAACATGCACACACTGAGGCCATCCCGATTACTTACAGTTTGAGGCTCTGAGAGGCTTTGACACTCTTTGATAGGCATGAGCTCTTGGAAGTCTTAACACCAGAAGAACAGTACCAGTTATACTGACCACCAAGAATCATATGCAATTAGCTTGGAGCACAACCTCATCTAAAATTTTCCTAAATAAATTAATACGAATAGCTCAACAATTTCAGCTCCAAAAGTTAAACCATGTTGGTCCAGAAAAACACTAATTGACAACCATTTCCCCATCTGGTACTATTAGAAATTTTCATTTTTAATTTGCCCTTCCATGTACAAATGCATTTTGCCTTAGACTGACCAAAACAGCTTTGATCAAGATTACATGCTAACACACACTCAAAAACAATGCTCTTTTTTTTAATTTCTCGTTTGCATTAGGATGATATTCTATGAAAGAAGGCAATGTTAAAAGCCTTTGGTGGTTACAAATAATTATCTAAGCTTTCACTTCACAAAAACAGAAAAATAGCAATAGAAAATACTATAGCAAGAATTTCCAAATCTATTCAAAATTGAAGTTTGAGAAACTGCCAGTGTCCCCCATTCTTGAGCTAATAAAAAATAATTACCAGAAAATTCCACATTCATGAGGTAAATGTGATCTAAACCTAAAATAATATTTATAAACCTAAAATATGTAACTATTAAATAATTCCACTATTAAATAATGCAGCATTGAGTGATAATTGAATGTTATGTTTTTACTCCAAGATGAAACTGATTTTAAAATGTGATGAAAAAACAAAAACATTAAAACAAGCCATTGATACAATTGAAATGCTATCTATGAATGAATATGCTTCATAAAATGTAATAGTATTTTTGTGTTATCCCAGTTAACGTAGTAAAAACTTATCCTATTGGCTACAGAAATCTTGTCAAATGGATTGTATGAAATAGTTTCGACTGAATCATTGCAATCATTCTAAAAAAACCTCCATTGTTCTCATTGATAATGAAAAATTTCATACCTTCTAAAAAATAGAATTGTGATCTAATAATAAAAAATGTTATAATGGTAGCAGTAGTTATTCTGGGAGGTACTCACAGATGGTCATTTACACCAAAAAGATATGTCACAGTTAATAAGGGTAAGGTTGGAAAATGCAGCAGGTGGGGAGGATTCAGAGAAAAACTCTCCAACAGCATTAGCCTCTTCTTAACAAAATACACCAGTAAAGACCACTCAATGGATGCTGCACAACACTTAAAAATATTTCTCCATGCATTGTTTCATTGAATGCGAAAACAGAAAAATCTTGCCACTTCCAGGAATTGAACCTGGGCCCTACACACAGAATGTTGTGCCAAAAGCTTTGACACCAAAACATTACCATAGTATCACTGTGGCCTTTTAAAAGGCTAATGATACTATATTTCAACATGCATATTGTATTCATTCTTGAGGGTGTATTCAAGTAGCCATGACTATGGATTCTTTTAATGGAGCTCAGATGAGAATTAAACAAAACACATCAGCTTATTTCTACAACTGAAGCAATTGTCACCCATTCCACCTAAGATTCACATGTGATTCATTAGTCATACACTTTTACTTGAGAAACAACCCAATGCAATTTTCCTGAATCTGTTACACATTCTGCCATTGGAAGCCACTCAGAAGAAGAAGCTGCTGTGCCTTAAGGTAGATTTATATTTTCCAAGTTATAAAGCCACTGATTATTGTACTTAAAAATTCATTGACTGTCTTTCACTGCATGCACCTAATGCCAAATTTGGATCAATATTCATATGCATAGATTAATAAAAGCACACCGCTGATGAAAAAACCAAGTAGCATCCAAATTATATTAACATTGGACCATCAAATACACATTGTAAAAGAAATTTTGATCAGGAATGTTCAGGACCTGATCTGTTCTGGATAATTCCCATGCTTAGATATGTTTACACCAAGAGAGGAAGAGAACTGAAAAAATATTTTTTTTACGGGTGCAGGGGGAGAAAAATATTGTTAATATACAATACGCTCATAAAGGCCTTTACCTAAAAAAATCCCCACAAATAGGCAGCACAATTGCAGAGTGAGTTAAGTGTTTGGTTATAGATAGGAGGATTCTGAGTGATGTATCAGAACTAACTAAAGGAGTATCATTTTATGCATGCCAAAATCTTACTGCTTTAACTAAATATAACTAAACAAAACTGCAAGTTGTACAGGGACAGGAATAGGATCCCCTATTCTGAATGTATGAATTTCACAAGCTGGAGGGCTTAGTAAAATGTGAGCTCTACCCTTAACTATCAAACCAACCTTGACACAGATTACAGTGAAGCGATACCATAATAACCTATTTGGAACTGCAATGTAAGCATGCTTCTAGCAATGGACAGCCAAATGATTTCTACCTGTGATTTTCAGAATAAGACAATCAAGGGTGCAGAATAGCTACATATATCACAGTCCCCATTCATGATAACCTGGCTGACACTCGGATAACAGGGGAGGTAATACTCACTCAGAGGGGATTCTCCATGAACAGCAGTCCGAAAGAGTAAGTGGAAGGGAAAATTAAGTGAGGCCTGTTTCCTCTCCACCACCTGAGTGAGTTCGTTTGCACCTTCTTTTATGCTTAAAAAGGCAACTTAGCTGTTGCAGTTTTCATTTATGATAAAAACTACACAGTGGGTGAAATTTTCATATTCCATTCATCTCATGAATACAAAATCTACTAAAGACATTTACATTTCTGTAAATTTTTGTTTTTAAAATATGTACAACTGACTCTGGAAGTTATCAATCTCTCATCCACTGAGACTGGTCATGAGGTCATAGAGAGTTACTATTACTATAGTATAACACATGAAGTGATAGCATAAAAATATCCAGAATATCTTTATATTTACATTTTGTTATATGTATAGTTGTTTTCTTTTCTATAGAGAAAACTAAACAGATTAGGAACTAGAAAAATATATATAACTATTACCCTACCAACTGTAAACATTAAAGATCTAAAAAACTTAGAAAATATCCTTGAGCAATTGACAACTTTTTAAAATGCATATTTTGCATTTTTAATTGAAAATTAGACTGTACTCGCAGCAAAATTATCATAACATTTTGGGATCTGGCTCGCTGAGATAAAAAATGTGTATGAAGTTTCACATATTAAAAAAAATAATTCAGGTCCTTTATCCTACACTCACTTTGAATTCCCAGACAAGGCAAGAGAGAGTTCAGAGAATAAGATTGAATGCGGAAGCACTTGCTGTAGAAAATTAAAAGGAGTTGGGGAAAAAAACAGCTCTTCCCCTCCATTAGCAGCATTCTTAACTTGAACTCACACAAACCAATTCATCACTGTGCATGATGCCTAGATTACACATTCCCTAAAAATTTCCACCTCTCCTAAAATTTATTTTGCCTCGTGTTTCATCAGCCTGGTTATCACAAACTGACTGCAGAAGCTCAGAGGGTATGACAGAGACTTAATTAACCTATGTAAGAAGCACAGACCACACCAAGCTTCTGTACAATTGACTCTGGATTATTAATCTCTCATCCACTAAGACTGGTCATGAGGCCATTGAGAGTTATATTACTATAGTATAGCACATGAAGAGGTAGCATTAAAATATCCAGAATATCTTCCATTTTGTTATATGCATAGTTGTTTTCTAATCTATAGAGAAAAATATAGGAACTAGAAACATATTTATATCTATTACCCTGCCAACTGGAAACATTAAGATCTCAAAAATGACTAACATTTTCATTGAGTCACAAAATCTACACAACAAAAAGTTAACATCATGAATGATCTATTACCCAATTTGCCATCAAATTATGCATGCACTTCTGAAATCTTAGAAAATATCCTTGAGCAATTGACACTTTCAAAAATGTATATTTTGCATTTTAATTGAAAATTAAACTATACTCACAGCAAAATTATCATAAAATTTTGGGTTCTGGCTGACTGAGATAGTGTTAGGAATCCATACATTAGTATGAATAAAATAACAAGAAAGAATTAAATGAAAATTATGTACTTCTAAATGTGAATCAAATTTAACACATGAAATAGTAATTGAGATATGAATTTTTATTTGTCAATGTGAAGCACAAACTAGGTACTTCACAGATCACAAACTATGAATGAAGATGAATGCTGTTTGTGGTGTCATGGTATTTTAAACTGTAATTGCTTTCTAATGTTCAAAAAAAATATAAATGCATGGTCCGTCCTCTGTATACACTCACATTTGGCATAGGTAAAATGATTAAAGTAACTAAATAGAAATTTTATATCTTAGAAAATTTGTAATTAAAGAGCATTGAATGTTTCTAGAAGTCATAAAGGGCAATACATTTCAGATGCAAACACAATGAAAGAACTAAAAGATGAACTAAATGTAAACTCCAATCAGTGAAATTGATATTATGGATTTTATAGGCATGTGAAGGCTATAACTCTTAACAAAACTTTTACATTAATTATGAAATGAAATAACATCAATCATGAAATTAACTTTTGCTCACTTATACTTGCCTTCAACTAGTACTTTAGCAAAGGATTTTAGTAATACTTAATACTGAAAAATACTCATTCCTCTCAATATTCATTATTAATCATACAACTATTAACATTTTTTGGATTAGCTACATATATACAACATAAAATAACTTTTAAGAATACACTAAGGAAATAAAAACATTGAATTATGAGTTTCCTAAGACACAGCCAGACTCTTTTTCCCAAAGGCAATTTACATGCAGCACAATAATAAATAAGGGCTCACATTAGTTGAAATTAGTTAACACCCACATCGATGGCAGAAGCAGCGCTTACCTTGCACTGTCTTGCGATAGCTATGATTGATTTCCACTGAAAATAGATCAATAATTCAATTTTCATCAACTATTCAAAAAATAATTACAGAGCAGTGAACTCTGACAGCTCCCTAAAGAAATAAACAGAAAATAAACCCTCCTAAGAAGAAATGAAGACCATGGGTGACTACATTAATTTCATTCCAACAGTGAGATGGCAAGGAAGATAGATAGATAAGATGGGGAAGATGAATGACACCACCGTCCTCCCTGAGTTCAAAATGAGTGAAGACCAGTTGCTATAATGGAAATTGTGCTACTGCCATTTTTTGCAATAAATATTGCTGCATTATATAAATCTAGTGAGGAGATAACAGATGAAATACCTATATTAATAAAGATAGGGAAAATATTTATGGAAAAGAGAGTACACCAAATCACATAAAAATTGGCTAATTTTCTCGAGTATTCTGACATTGGTTTTTTTCTGTGACTTTTTCCACACACATCCCTAAAAAATTTATTACACATTAATAAGTCAGAGTCACTGACCTACAAACATTGTCATTTTAAAAACGTTTTCCCATACAAACAGTTAGCAACTTCAAAGAGGGTTCTCTTCTTTTTAGGGGAGTTAGCCCTAATTAGTGTGACCTAGGTGATCATTAATTACCTCAATAAAGTTTATCATTTTGTTAATGTCTCACTATTTGGACAAAGAGTGGGTAGATATGTGCTTTTGAAAAAAAATTGATATGTCATAGCTCTTCTTCTATCTAACATAAGTATATAAATATTATAGTATTTGTGTATTCAATGCAAAACTTTGATGGCAGCCTATATGCCCACAAATTCACAAGGGGATAACAATGATTTTGATAAATTAAACATATACTAACAAGAGTTTTCTTTGCAATTGCTTTTTATACATGTTTTTAAGCTTTAAGAGAATAATAACTATATCTCCACAAATGATTAGAGACATATACTTAAGAATACTTTTTAGAACTGAAAAAAGTTCAGATGAAATCATGCAGATTACAGAATATGAAGGATATACACCTTATTAACAGCATAGTCCTGAAGCGAAATGCACTAACTGCCAATTAATTTGAATAAAAATCATTGCTCATAACTTCATACTGCATGCACCAATTCTTTGTTTTCTTTCACTAATGCATCCATTCACAGCCAAGACTTAAACAACAGCCCATTAAAAATGTGATAAAGACCAGAGTTGTTAAACATAACTAAACCCATTTGTTTCAGAAAGATAAATAGTATATTCAGATTCAAATTTTGGTTCACAGGGACAAAAGTTTTTAAATGAAAGTGAAACAGAATGAAAGAGGGAAGTATTTTGAAAAAAAATTAATTTTTCCAGACGAGAATTATCCGTCAAATGATTTTTTTCTGGCTATTGCTACACCACTGTGACTTTTATTCTGCCAACTGCTCAATGCCTCAGAGAATATAATGAAACAGCTGTATATTAGCTACCTAAAATGATTAAAAGAACACACAGTACTACGTAATTCCACAATAAATATATTTAGGTATTTCACGCCCCAGGTTTTGTTGCTTTGCAACATCTTTAATGTGACATTATGTAGTGTTTGAGTTCTTTTAATCATGAAGCAGTTCCACAAACTCATGCCGAAAATCATTTCTTATATTAAGCATGAGCATAAAAGTCTACAGCAGGGAATGCAAACACGTGGGAAGTGGGAAAGGGAGTGAACGAGGCGAATCTGTAAATAATGCCTGATCATAATCTTTAAGCCACTTTATCATCAATATCTGTTGGCACAACATTTTTCAAAACTAGTGAAGATCATACAGTTTGGTTCTGAACCAAAAATAAATGACAAAATAAAACATATGGTTTTGTTCCCGAGTGATTTAAATGTTGAGTTTGGTTTTGCTTAACAACCCTGATAAAGATGCACAGGCATAAACCACATACATTATGCCAACCATTAGTTAAAGAAAGGGCTTATAAAAGAACTGAGCTAAAAGATTTGTTCTCATTCACAGCCATAAGAATAGCCGTAAGCTGCTATATAAACAATGTACAAAGAATTTCCTTAAGAGTGCCAGAATCAGAATTCCAGCATGGAGGCAAAACACATACATCTTGTAACTTATCCATGGGGAATGTATGTACCACATAAAAACAATTATTCCTTTAAAAATCTGGGCTCTTAACCCTTAATCTAACTTTTGCACAATATACACTTAAGAATTTTCAGTTAAGTATATGGTCTCAATATGCTTCAACCTTGTGTGACTATTCAGACAACCATAAATACATAATGCCATAAAATTATTTCCACTGTCAAAGGACATAAAAGTAACTTGTAAAACAGCAGACCCACATATGTATATGTAAATGAAAACCACATCAAGGAAAAAAATAATTTTCATGGGTTATATGCAGGAATGAAGCATGTATACAGTAGGGAAGTATATATTAGGGTAGAAGGAAAGGTAAAATAGTGCACATACCTGAGCCTGTTCTTGAGATTGGTTAACTCCCTAGACATGCTCTCGTGAGATTCCGTCATGTCCTCTATCTCACGTTGGTATTTCCTCTTCTGTGCCTTCTCCCTGCTAATCTCTTCCTCAGCCTCATCTAATTGCCTCTTGAGTGCCTTCACACGATTATTGACCTGCTCATTCACAAAAAAATATATCCTTTATGATTCCAACTAAGAAATAGAAATGGGTGGTCTTAGCTATGAGGCTTCCAATTTTTCCTGGATATGTCAACTTTTTAAGAGTGTCCAAGGACACCTGAATAGAACTTTAATTTTTATATCAAAAACATTTTATGTATCCAGGATAGCCAGAAATTAGGAATCCACTACACTTATTTTTTTTTTACTCCCCACTACTTACCTTTTCCACTTGCTCCTTATACTGATCAGTTTGCCGCCTTTCATCTTCAAGAGTCATAACCAACTCCTTCAACTTTTTATCAAGTTTACGATTTGCTTTTTGCTGTGCAAGGCGCTCCCTGAAAATAGGAAACAATTGCAAATTTGTAACCTTTAATTTTTAAATATTGGAAAACATATAATACTAAAGCTGCTTCATAATTAAATGTTTCATAATATGCAACTGTGAGATACAACTTAAAAGTCATAACTTACTTAGCTTCAGCCTCCAACTGTTCTTCCAAATTACTGATTTTTGACTCAAGGCTGGTAATAGTAGCCTTGGTCTTAGTTCTTTGTGAAGTTTCCAACTCTGCAAGCTTAGCCTTGAGTTCTTTGTTTTGACGTTCAAGCAACATTCTGTGGCTTTCTAATTTCTGGGTGGATGACCGTTCATTCGCCAAGTCTAGATAAAATAAATACAAGCCGAAATTGTTTATTGAATCAATGCTGAAGAAAAGCAGAGCATAAATACACTTTATTGGACAAATATATCTGGAATTTGGGTGCTCACATTCAACACCTTTCTTTTCCCCCAAAGTCAATCAAACTTGAAGCTAATTTGTAGTTACAAAATGCTCTTGCATACCAGAAGTCAAAGGAGTGAATTCTCAATACCGTGTGGCACATATTTCAGCTGACAGATATATCCCAGATAACTTAACACATTCAAGAGGGCACCAAAATTTTAAATTAGTTGCCAGTGGCTAAAAGTATTTTGAACCATTAAAAAGAATAACACGCATGTGACAAGAACTTACGTTATGCTGAGCTGAATGTGTTAATACATATTCATCAGATTGAGCATGAGGAATACATATATTTTCAATGCAATTACAACATTATGAGCTTTTATATCCCTCAGATATTACTACATTAGGCTTCACTGATATATGGCCTGACGCACATGAAAACTATTAATTAAGAGCTTATCTACTTAGTACTATAATTTTATGAATATAATATGAAATTGATAATAATTTCAGCTAACATTTTTCAAAAAGACAGGGTACATTCAAATAATACAATGTTGGAATATAGGATTGTTTGAATAAAAATATTGTACTGAACATAACAAGGTTACTGTTGTCATTTAAGTATAATAATAATATTTATTGATCGTTCAGCCAGTGGAATAGATTTAGTCAAAAATACATAGACATACATAAACCTACATCAATCACTCATTCAGCAAAATAAAACACACGTAATGCAAAGTACAAGACTCAAAGTCAGACACCAGAAATTAAAAGGAAAAGATTACTCTATCTACCACACCATGACATCATATAGCATAGATGTCATCAACATTTTACAATTTACAAAGAGTTTGAAGATATGAGACCCAAGAAACAGATAAACGAAGGACAAAACTTTGCAGTTTCTCACACCTTTATCTCAATGCTGTTCTGGCATTACTTAGTAATTTATTGAAGACTCTCAGTGCAAGAATCTTAAAGTTTTGTTTTCTCAATTCTACAAAAAGGTACCTCTAAATCTTGTGTTATGACAGTGATTTTCCGCCCTTTTTGATAGAGTTGAAAGATTGTATAGTATTTAAGACAACAAAATGCTAGATAAATTGGTACAAATCAGTCTTGGATAATTTTATATAGGTAATTTATTACAAGTTGAGAACTAATGAGGTAATCATTTATTTTTAGTTCAACTACTCATGTAATCCTCCACAATAGAAAAGAAAAATGCCAGGAAGTAATTAACTAGGAGAAGAGGTCAACATTCTTCAGATTTAACAACAGAAATAAAATCAATGTACAGAGTACATATGCAATTTTCATCAGAAAGTTCAAGCAAGTATGAATTCTTGAAATATTTGATTTTATTTATTTACTGCCATAAAAAAACAACAAAAAGTTTTTAAATAGGTCAGAATGGAATCAAGATTTTTTAAATGTTTAGTCTCTACACTTATTACAAAACATTCAAATAGGTAAATTTAAAAAAATAATCAATCAGCAATATACAGTGTACTATTTTTCAGTTATCTACAAATACCTCTTTGGAAAAAATGAATCATTCAACTGAAAAAGAGGATAAATATTCAGTAGTGGTGAAAGTCTACCACTGACACATACCTGTTGTGAGCTGTTCCAAGGAGAGATTAGCTTTGCGAGCTCGATCCAGAAGCATTTCAGAATTAGTCTGTTCTTCTTCCAACTCCTCCTCCAAGGCAGCGATGCGAGCTTCAAGACGTCGCTTCTCATCTGACATCAATGTCCTACAATAAAATCATTTAATAGCGCCAATTTTTCATGGATCAAAGGTTATATTATTTATTAATGT
Organism: Calopteryx splendens; assembly: GCA_002093875.1. Taxonomy (NCBI): domain Eukaryota; kingdom Metazoa; phylum Arthropoda; class Insecta; order Odonata; family Calopterygidae; genus Calopteryx; species Calopteryx splendens. Next base: position 863,558 of record LYUA01000075.1, on the reverse strand, counting down.
TGAAAAGCTTAGGATCCTCATGAAGGTACTCATTATAACACTTTAGATGAAACTAGATCACAATTTAAGTGAGACTCCATGAGGGTGAACTGCATCTCATTATTAGCCCTACACTTTAGACTGCTTCTGAATCTCCAGCTATAGTTATGGTTGACAAATTTTTGCATCTGTGAAAAATACCACTCAATTAATTTTTCCTTTTAACATATAATATTTTTAGGGGGTCACACACAGTAATAAAAACTTTCATTTCATGCAAAGGAAATAACAAGTACTGAATTTTCTGGTGCATTGCACTGGGGTATAAGAAACCCCTATTTTATACACATTTTTAAGAAAAAAACATTTTTATTATTTATAAGATGCACCCCATACTTTAGGTGTAATTTGAGGGAAAACACTGGATCCTACACGCCAGTAAATATTGTACTTTCTGCAACCCTTAATCATTTCTTGATATAGTAATTGATTTTTATGTTAAATACAGGGTTTCATGAGCATAAGTATCACAAGAAATCATTCCTTCATCTCTGTTACCTAAAAACTAAACTTTTGCAGTAAATGTGCCTTTAAGTAATAGAGATACATACATTTTTATCTAAATCTAAATACAATAATAAATTCAAAATAGCTCAGTTCCTGTGCATGATGGATAAATGATCATTCACAGCAATATACAATCCCTTGAGAAATTTCCACCATTTACATAGGCTAATAGGTCATTTGCATTTTGTATACATATGCATTTGAGACCTCTCTGAAATGGATGTAACTCAGAAAAAAATCGTCAAGATTGAGCCACAGGCTCTGGACGAATGCCCAAAACCACTGAGACAATCAATGAAGAAATAGATTAGCTCATAAAAGACTCAAGAAATTTTCCATTAGAAATAAGTAACATCTTAAAAATATATTTGTTAAGGATTTTACATTTTTCAAAATTTATTAGGTTTTACATAAACTTTACTAAGACTTCAAATTTATTTGACTATCCCCGGTTTTCCAGCTTTAAACATAATGAAAATGTAAGATTATCATAACTACACAGCTGTAGTAATTTAAGACACACATGGGAAGTAGTGTCAGAGAAAGAGTGGAAGATTGCCACTAACCACTTATTTGCACTGCTCCCTATTTCCTCTTGAAGCTCATCCCTTTCTCCCTCAGCTCCTCGTCGAGCTCTCTCAGCACTTGCCAGGTCCTCACTCAACTGAGCCAGCTCAGCCTCCAGTGATTTCAGCCTTCTCTCAGACTCCTTGGCAAGTGTGGCCATTTCATCACGGGAAACCCTTGCCTCTTCTGCATCTCTCTGTGAGTCCTTAACCTGAACCTAAGATACACATTAAAACATCTAAGTTTTGCTAGATTACATAAATCTTTACATATCTCACATTTGTATTAGGATTTCACATGAGTTTCAGAATAAAAAGTAATGAAAAGATTCAAATTCCTTATCAAACTGCTGGAATACAGAAGTTTCAAAGCTACGAGGCCTCTCTAATAAGTATTACACCTTAAATTTTCATGTGCAAAATCACGACGCTAAGGCAGTGCCACTTTCCACAGTGGAGAGGGATACTTTAATTTGCAAGCCTGAATTTTTACAACATCGCTATGTGTATCAGTCACTATTTGTTAGCCATTGTGTGAGGTGCTGTACTATGCGTTTGTCAGATTTCCAGTTTGCTCTAGAAGAAAGAATGAGTAGACAAGAGATACTGAATCAAGTTTAGTCTGAAGCTTGGTGATTGCAAAGCCGAAACAATTCCTATGGTATGGCAGGTGTTTGGAGATGATGGATGAAAATGGCCACACATCTGTGGACCAGCATTCTCGGAGACCATAAACAACTCACAGTAAAGCTGTCTTTGAGAAGGTGCAAAATTTTATAATCGAAGATTGTCATTTGACAGTATAAACAATTACTGACAAAGTTGAGATCAGCAAAGATTCTGCACATGCAATTTTATAGGAGAAATTGAACATGCACCAAGTGGTTCAGAAACTTGTGTCCAAGCTGCTGATGCAGGAATAGAAACAACTCCCTCTTGACACTGCAAACACCAATCCTTAGTTTCTCAACAAAGTGGTAACTGGAGATAAGTTATGTGTATGAGTATGCCCCGGAAAGCTCCAGATTTGAGAGTAGAGAGGAGATAGTGCAGAAGCAGAAAGCCATTCCAAAAGAGACCTTCCAGAAGTGTTTCCATAAGTGGAAGGATCAGTGGGCTAAGTGTGTGGGGGCACAAGGGGCCTACTTTGAAGGGAACTAGTCCCAACCCTATTATGAATTTAAAAATTTTTTCCCAGCCGAAGGTAAGATTTTTTTTTAGACTAACCTCGTGGATTTGGATAAAAGTAAAGGTTCCATTAATATTAAAATAGGAAATTCCCCATGGAATTTTAAAATACAAAGTGATAATTCAATTGGTCAAAAGAATGAATGGTACCTCTAAATCTCAAAACTTGTGAGAGACTAATCACATATGCAATGAGTACTCTATTTTCTCTGGAAAGACATTGTGGCTAGATTAAGTAAGAACCATACATTGCTAAGAGAAGGAAAGAGCCAGAGAGTGAAAGCAAGTGCTTTTTGCCCTTGAACTAGGATGCTTGTTCCTCAAAGATCTCATCCTTGAACTAATATGCTGAAGAAGGGAGTCAGAAGAATGACTTATCTTTAGTAGAAGGTCTGATAAAACTGAGGATCCTGAGCATGTGTAATTATAATACCTTATTTTTTACAGTGATATCAGGGAAAAAAATATGTTTATTAGTTTTGTGTCTATGTAGTAATATCATGTTTAGCCTTACTGTAGTGATGACTAGCCTAAGTGTCACTCATTGCAAACAAGATGACACAGGATATGATCAGAAAGCCTGTCTTGGGCCCTAGGTTAGTCATTAGGTAGATAATTAAGGGGACATGAAGTAACAGATTTTAGATTATGGAAGAGTGTTAAATACTAAGGAGCTCTAAGAATTATAGAAAATGGTTGGCAATGTTAATGGTATGGAAGAAGTTGATGAAGATGGTCATGTTGCAATGCCAAAGAATATCAAGTAGTTAGTTACTTCATGGGATACAGGAACAGCAATTGTCAAAACATCCTGACTTTTAAAGAACTGAACAGGCTACTTCAAAAAACTTAAGATGACTAAAGTAGAGATTAGACAGTTTAAGAGACAAATGTAATTAAATGAGATAAACTCACCATTTAAAGGAGGTGACTTTTAAATTTATAGATATACCATTTTGATTTGTTCAATTTAAGCATTATTATAGTAGTGGAATAATATATTTTCTAAAAAGTTAATATCAAGGGAAGCTCCCAACTACCAAGGCATGGATGCTTCCTACATGGATCGAGAAAATTCAACCGCCTACATGTGGATATGGGTAGTCACAACAGGTGCCTTATGCTAGTACCATTACTGCTATTCAAGCAAGTCTTCAATCCATTAGAAAGGGCTTTTGCAGAAGGAGATGAAAACATTGTGAGGACCAGTGACACACTTACCATTACATACTTTGGGTAACTAATTCGGGCAACTCACTTAGGGAACGCTTTCCACTTTCGGCATTAGTACTTTTTTCTTACTGGTCAACGTTGATCTCTTTTCTACAACATTTTGTGATAAAGTTCTCACTTGCGAGTTATTTTCATGGCAATGTAATACCTAATTCAGAGTGGGGAAGATAGCAGAGGACTAAATGTTATAGGTGACTAGCAGAGACAGAATCTCTTTCACTCTACTCGAGAGCCAATCAAAAATTGTAGGATTTGTGGTTAATGCAGAGGATTACAGCAATGTCAAAAAGTATTTCTGCCATCCATCTTCAGGTTTAGGTTTACCTTTCAACATAGGATTAAGGTGTGCAACAAGATGAACTCATTACTCTTATTTTTATGCATGTCTCTAATCTCTGGTCAATGCCAGTCAGCAGATGGTGATATTCACTAGGTGGCACTATTTACAAAAATATCAGGTAACGAATTAATGGTACATAAACTATTGAAACATTACAAGTCAATGCTTCTACTTTGCTCCTGTGGTTTTGCTAGTTCTATATTTTTATTGAGTATTAATTCAAGTTTTCCATAAATATTTATAATATCATCATCTAAGCAAATGCAGATAGTAGGTAATTGTAACAGAAATATGATTAAAAATATGCCATGACAAGGACAATGACTTCTGCTGTGGCATAGGACAATTTTAAATCTGTACTAGAGAGAAATAGTAAAAAAAAATTTAAGTGTTTGCCTAAATATACAACACTAGCAATTCATTCCGAGATAATTAGGCAATGACATACCATGGTCATGGTGCCAATGTGGTGCAGTACAAAATAGTGCAATCACCAAAAATGACTGATGATACTAATTTATACAAAGTGTAATATTGCAATGTCCATCATGCTATAAAAAATGTATAGTATTAAAAATGCAAAATACATCATTACAAATAGTTTCCCAGTTTATATCCATATAACTATACTAAATACTCACAACAATGACTTTATCTCTCTCATAGTCATAGGGAGAGCTAATACATGATTATGCAATCACCATTGGTAATAATGAGAACTAAATATGAAGATTAATTTTTAGGGATGGTGAGCATTGATTATATTGATGCCTGAAATTTCATTTGAGTGTGATTCAACAAAGATCTTGTGTCAGAAGAAGTGGGTGATGGAGAGGAGAGACTGCTGCCATCACTGCCACAAAAAGCCATCCTGCCAGTCACCAGAGACTCATGGGCTGAGACAATGACACTGTGAAACTTAGAGGCGAGTTTGCTGGAAAGCTTGGTTGGCAGATCTCATTTAATCAGACATGTTAAGTCAAAATGTCACCATCAATTAATAGTATATTCATTAAAAATTAAATCAATTGCAACCCAAGAGATTTTTCCCAACAATTTTTAACTAATTGTGTAATATTTACTTCACTATATACATGGACCATCTGGAAGGAATGTTCAGAATTCAATGTTTTATTTCATGATAATTTCATTTAAGATCAATCCTATGAAGTGGATTAATATTGTACGGTAAAGCAACCGACTGTACAACATATCCCAGAGTTACAATGCTATCACAAACGAAAGTAATCAACCCTAAGGTCGGTTAGGTAGATGAGAGTAGAGCTCACCCAGTAGTAAACCCAAGGGCATGTGAAATTCACACATCAGGGTAGGGGGGCCAGTTCCTTTCCATGTGCCAACTGTGGTTTCCCAGGATGACCTGGTGCCCAAAAAAATGTACACAGCTTGGGTAAAGCTGAGGGTGCCAAGAGGCATCATCTGGAATCAAACCTGGGCTCTTTCGTCAGTAGCCCAGAACTACACCCACTGGACTACTGCACCCCTCTCATTTACCCTTGCTATGCTACAATTCTATATACCCACTCAATTAAGTCCTCAATATTAAAACCTTGAACTTTAACAATGAAATTATTCTAACATAGTACATATTGTTATGGAATGTATTCCCATTTCTTCAGAATTATGTTTTCAAATTCTGATACACCCACATTCAATTTTTCTACTCCCTTAATTTCATAATGTTGTGCAAATTCCATAAAGTTACGCCTGAAACAATAAA
>LYUA01000075.1:812517-844311 GCA_002093875.1 Calopteryx splendens | reverse complement strand
ACAATTGAAAAATACGATTGTATTTTGGCAATTTTTACTATTGTAAATTTTCAATAGGGCATGCACCAGAGGTTCAAAAAAAATTTCATTCTTGAAATTTTATGCCCCATAAAGAACGGCAATACAAAAGTAAACCTATCTTTTGAGGTCTTAAACAAAACCACCATCATATGAATGAATGATCATTTTATAATCATTTGTAGACACTAAAAGGACAAAAACAATGAATGTAACGAGTCTTACAAAGTTCAAACAGATAATGGGGCAGTTGACGTACCTGCTCGCGCTTAGTTCGCAACTCCTGCTGAGCGGCAGTTGTGTCAAGAGAGTCTAGAAGTTCATTCTTTAAAGCCTCCAATTCCTCATTCAGATCTCGTTTTTGCTTTTCAGCCTTACCTCGAGCTGCTTTTTCTGCATCTAAGTCTTCTTGAAGCTGGAAAATTAATATTAGATTTTTTTACATCCTTTACTAAACCCAAGTGCAAAATACACTTTTAAAAAAAATCTTGATTGCTAATTCAGAACAACCCACTATTACATAATTGATTACAAAAAATGTTCAAGAAAATATACTGCACCACAAAAATAAGTAGCCCAAATAATTAAGACATGCACATTATGAAATGGTAAAACGATTATAGGAAGTGACTGGGATGGAATCACACAAAGAAAGAAAGAGGAAAAATCAAGGGAGTTCAGATTTTTTCCCTCCATCCAATTGATAAAAGAATATATTTGAAATTCCCAAAATTATAAAAATTAAATTAGGAATATTAACCCATGAAATACCCATGAACCCATGAACTGAACAAGGGCCATTTGATGCTACCCAGGTATCCTCCAACTTTCAGACATCCCACTGTTAGGAGAATTACAAATGCTTTTCCTGGTTTCCACCAAAGAAATGGCAAATACCAATAATAGTTGCTTACCTCTGCCAACTGTGACTCAAGTTCCCTCAAGGCTTTTTGTGACTGAGCTTTGCCTGCACCCTCCTCATCTATCTTCATCATGGCTTGCGTCAGCTCTTCTTCTCTTTTACCAAGTTGTAATTGAAGTTCTTCCACCTGAAATGAACCAAATTTTGCAAATCAGTTATTAAATCAACCAACTGAAAGAAAAAACTTTAATAGTAAGCGATTAAAAAAGTGTTCTTACTTGGGACTTGCGCTCATTGAGCTGTTCTTTTATGTCATTGAGTTCAGTTTCCATTTTTCTCTTTCCTCGGTCCATCTCTTGCCTCATTTGGTGTTCTTTCAGTAGCCTATATGATGTTCACAAAAAGCTTTAATGAAAATCTTTACAAAAAATATGGTTTCACAAGACATCACTAATTATAAATTAAACAAGAGAATAGACAAATACACAAACAGAGAGGAATAGAACTTTATGGATACAGTAAAACATTGCTGTCTGAATCCAAAGTATGTATTGTATCTTGTCAATAAGAAGAACAGGCCCCAAACAATTCACAGGACTTTTTATGTTTTTTAGTTGTATAGAAATATATCTACCATAAAATTCAAAGTCATTATCTAATCCAGTGACTCAAAAGCATATCACTGAATTAAAAAAATCAATTTGCACCTTGCAATGCTTTGTGTGTACACTACACAGGAAATGCATTTTTGCTTTCCATTTATTATAATGAAACCTCCATTGCCCCCAAAAAAAGTACACAACTTATTTGTACTTAGCCAATGGTCAACATGAAATAAAAGGGATCACAATATCAGAAGCAAAATCTTACTGCATTATGTCAGCCATAAAAGAAATGGGGTATTTTTTATGAAATTTCAATTTTCAAATGAAAAAAGTCAGGTTTAGAGTATTAACTGCATTTGTAAAGATGAAATTTTGTGAATAATTTTTTTTTGTCACTAGTGTCAGAAAAAATGACATTTCAGTCTCCAAAAAAGTAAAAAGATAGCAATTATATGTATTAAATCACTTAACCACACTGCATTTTACACCCAAATTTGAACTTGGTTCTGTGAATTTTCTACAGTCCTAAGGATTTCAAGGTAGTTATACCTCCTTTTCATAATATTTTCAGACTCATAAAATTCCAAAAAAAACTTTTTTACTAGTTACACTAGTTTTGGCAACATATACACACCTTTCCTCCAACTCCCCTATTGTAGCCTCGTGCTTTGCTTTTAATTTGGATAAATGCTTGGCCTTTTCTTCTTCCTCAGCAAGAGCCTGGGAGATATCTGATGTACGCTCATCAAGGAGTTTCTTCTCTTTGACCAACTGCAAAATATTTATTATCACAGTAATATATAGATGATTAACTTTAAACAATTACTATGGGTTCAAGTGACATTATCAAAAATCAGGCATAAAGCTATAGAAATGCTTTCCACTCACTTTCTGGTTTGTGTCATCACTCAGGGCTAAATCTTCTTCTAGTTTTTTAATCTTTGCATCACACTGAACCTTCTCCAAGTGTAATTTCTGTCGCCCAGCTTCTTCCTCCTCCAGCTGTTCCTCCAAATCCTAAAAATTATATTGAAAAAAATATAAGACTTAGCATAAGGGATTACTCATTTTTTAAGAACAAATGTATTACAAAATGTAAATTATTAAGTAATCAAGAATAACAACGTGAGGATTCTTGATGGACAATGCATGGACAATTGTAAGTGTTAACCTTAAAAACAAATAAAATCTGAAAAGTAGTAATGCCTAAATTCTGAGCCACCAACATTAATTGGTGTGAAGAGCATTAGGTAAAGTAAAGTGATTTATACATGACATTTGCCAACTCAGCTCAACTGCTGCCAAAATATCCCTGGCCTCATATCCTTGTTTTTTTTTCAAACCCTGTTCACTCCTCTTTCACTTCTCACTTCCAAGCTTAATTTCTATCCCCCCCATATATTTATGTCCCTCCTTCCCAATCATATATTAACCCTTTTCCTCCATAGAGGAACAATATATGCATCTTTAGAAAGTACATTCTACCAAGCAAATCACCCTTGTGTCTATGCTTCCAGGCATTATGTATTGAGGAACATTCTCTGGTTTGAAAAACTTAAAGCTTACCTGTATGTTCAACTGCAATTTTTTCTTCTCATTGGCAAATGTTTGGCAACGCTCTTCCTCCTCCTCCAATCTTGTTTCCATGTCATGCAAAATTTCTTCGAGCTCTTGTTTCCGAGCTGCAAGACGAGCACGCATTTCTTCTGCTTCAGCACACAATTCTATTTCAGCTTGCAACTGCTCAGCAAGCACATTTTTTTCTTCTAATGCCTTTAATGTTAATAATCATGAACCTTAACACAGTGTCCCATTTCAAAAACATACAATGCATTATGTCAAAAGTTATTCTTAAAATATCCCAACAGAAAGTCTAAGGAATAAAATAGATAGCCAATTTGAGAACATGTAAGGCAATTATTATTTCGAGAACATGTGAATTTAATGATTCATGTAGTAAATATGAAAATCTTCAGTTTATTAAACACTTGAACACATAATTTTCAATAAACTATGGAAACAGATGGATATGGCAAATACAGACAAAGCTATTTTCAAAATCTAAATGGAGCTATAGAGAAATTTGAGCAACATTACTTGTAAAAAAGATCCTGAAATAAGTCAAATATTCATAAAATGTTGGTACATATTTGGCAAGCTTAGAAAATGCATAGCTACTGAACCACAAAGAGCTGAACACCAAAAACAATCAGTTGGAAGGCTATCAACTGATATAAAAAAACTTAAAATTAAATGAGAAAACAGGGTCCATTAGACCAATTTCCACCATAAGCAAAACAATCCCAGGATAAATAATTTTTATTAGAAAGTTGACATATTAAATATGCACAATCCACGAGACAGTTGATTTTTTGTTGTTTTTTTTCTCATTCATAGCACGAGGTTTGTCCATGGAGATCAGTCAGCCTCCCTTTGCCTTCTCTCTTCCCCTAAGAGTGGTAGGAGTCTTTCCTAGATAGAAAATACTGCCATTTTTCTAGCTCTTTTCAACAGTTTTATTATTCCCCTATTTTCCATTTAAACCCCACCACTGGCCAGCACCTATCCTTATCTAAACTCAAATTCCATGTTTTGTCCAATTAGCGTTGAAAGCATTTAAACCACAGAGACCATCTGAGGAGAGTATGGACATTTTTCTTATTCACCATTCATGCAGTCCACTGATCACAACCTAACTGAACTATATACAATGTAAGAACTACCTTTGCTATCTTAATCTTAATGCACAATCACACATCATCTTACAAAATTTTGAAATTCATGATCTACTCTCTGAATTCTGTAAAACTTACTAAACTCTCTTTGAAAAAAAATAATTCAAACAACTGATCAAAAATTTATGAAGAAAAAAATGAGAAATAATAACACAAGTGGAAATTATAATTTTTAAACAATGAAAGAATTCACAATAAAATGAAAAACATCAAAAATGTGTGTTCACAAAAAATTGTATTATCTGTACTATTCTGGCATACACCTAACTATGCTTGAATCTAGAAAATATAATTTCATTTTGGAAAGATAATACATATTGAACTGAGAAGAAATAAATACAAAAACTTGTGCTCATTACAAACGATTTTTATATGATTGAAAAGTGAGGATATTTACAGAAAGCAATAGCCTGAGAGCTTCTTGTGGGTCCGGGTCTTCAGGAAGTCAGAGTGACAGGGGGAAGATGGTTACCAAGGAGTCAAGGTGGGGGTGGAGGAAGAGAGGGATTTCTGGAGGGGAATCCTCATCTCATATCCCACACATGGTGCACACCTGCCTCAGTCTTCACTCTTGAGCTAGCATTTGTAGAGATGATATTCTTTCTTGAAAACTTAGACTGGGCTGCAATTGCATCCTTACTTTTTATCTTTTCTGGGCAAAGTCTGGTGATATAACTAATGTTATAATCAATGCCAATATTAAGGAGTGCATGCTCATTAATGAATTGTTTGCTATTTGAAATTAATTTTCTCTTATATCCCTATTTCCATCATTGAAATGGTGGTACTGTTTTCTTTTCAAAATTTTATATAAAAACTACATTACTATATATAAAAACTACAGGAATTGATGTGGGTTAGCCATTGGCTGATATTGATGATAATAGAAGATACTACTATATGTATGAAAATACTCACTCTAATTAACTTTATAATTATTATGCTATGGTATTTTAAGAACCTCTTAGGAGAAAATGAACCATTCATTCACAATACTATTTCCTCAGCAGTGATTATCATCAGGTGACTGAAAAATGTACTAGTTTTGGAGCATTGTTTTTTTACATATATGTATAAGCAGTTGGCTTAGGAGTATCTTCTATAAATAGCAGCTTTCTCCTACAACTCCCATCGAGTTGGTATAATAATAACTAGCAAATGAAGTCCAGATGGATAGTTTTTGTAATGTCATTACCAAAAATTTCTAATTTTAAAAATATAAAAAAAATCATTACATACATAATTTAATCCACTCCATTGATGATTTAAAAATATGTAATCAGCAAAGTCTATTCATATGATGTAAATACATTATTTAATGAACATTTACTCACGGAACAGACCTTGAACCAAAATGTATTATGGAATGAATACGGAAGTATTTTTAACTAGGGAAATGGAAAAATTCTCTTTTGCCATCCAAGTATTCAAAAAACTTTTGTAATAATAACTTTTGGTTTCAATTAAATAAATAAAATCACCAATTATATTTTATATTATGCAGTTCTCTTCATTCAAAGAAAAGCAAATATCAACTCACTGTTAGGAACTTTGTTTCATATTCCTTACTACTCTTCAATTGAAGGTCCAATTTTTCTCTAATTTGCTTCAGCTCATCCTCCTTTTGGACCAACTTCTCTTCCTGCTTTGTAACCTATAGTCAAAATTAAATTAACAGAAACAAAATATAATCAGCGTCACAAGTGAAAAATATATGCATTAAGATATTTTTATTCTCAACTGCCACAAATGAATACCTGTAGTAATGGCTTCACTTTAGTGTACAAACGCCACCACTGCCAGTTACGAAGTTTGAGGTAGGCAGCACAGTTACGCTGAATGATACGAATCGCATTAAGCTGTTGTAAGCGCTTCTGATAATTCCTACAAGTGGTAATGGTAAAAAAGATGTTAAATGGATGCAAAAAAAAAACTTTTTCAAATCATGCAATAAGGAGTTTTCAAACCTAACATGGAGGTGTAGAAGACAAATTTTAATCAGGACGAGATCATTTGTGAAGCATCACTATGCTTAGTAATGATGAAGAAAAAATTATCTCTCTATCCTGATACTTGCTGCATGTGAATATGTTTCCTATTTTTGAGCTTCATACAGATGTTTAACTAGATTTCAATATTTTATTTTTGTCTTTGAACTTACATTGGCTCAATTCATTTATTTTATTTTCAATAAATCTTCTTAATCCTAATATGGTTCCGTTTGGGTAGTGAAACTGGGAAGAAGTAGTGGTTTTATGACCATCATACCTCTCCCTTAAGTAACTCTTCATTTCACTAATCATTTCAGTAAGTTTCAACCCCTCCCAAAAACTTTCTTCCATGTCAAATGACTTTTTAGACTTCCAAACATCATAAGGATTTAAAATACCAGTACCATAACAACTGCAAAATGTACTCTAAAAAAGAAATTGCAGACTAACCTCCGAGCAAGAAATCCTCGACAGAATGCCTGGAAATTGACAATTAAATCTGTGATCTTATAGTCTCGCTCCTCTTCCAGATGGGCAAGAACTCCAGCTCTGAAAAATATCTTAGACTGGCCCACTCTGTATAAGTTAGGATCAAGCTCCAAGGCCATTATCTAAAAAAATAACAAAAGAAGAAACCTTGGCATTAAAAATCTGCACCACTATAGTTAACATTTTGCACACAAAAAATGAGATGCAAGCCAAAATGATAACACAAAAACTCTTACCATCTTTTCGCATGCTTTCTTTCCATCCATAAATCCCTTTGGAATAACATTTGGAGTGAGAAGCTCATACCTGAAATGGAACAGCAACATTTAAATTTCACATAAGTATAATACTTGTATACTAATCAATACTAAATGAATTGAAAAAAATTCTTTAATTGTTCGGCCAATTCTTGGGAACAACATGAGCAGCACAAAAATGTGATAAAAGCTAATTTAATGCAGGAATGTTTAAGCTTAAATGGAGATTAATACTTGATAGGAAAAATCCACATACAGTGTTTAGTTTAGTTTAGTGTATATTTTGCATTTTTCCTACCATTAACACTATCAAAATTTACACTTAACTACTTCTACACAAATAAGGCTAGATCCAAAGACTTAGCGGTAACTTTGTTAAAAATATGCATATTAGATAAAATAAACTTTGTATTAATTTCCATTCATAAAAATTAACTTCCTCTCATAGCAACAGCTATCAGTGAAAATGGATACAAAGTTTATTTTTCCTAATATATCGCAATCAGCTCTTGCCGAGTTTTGTTACCTTTGTCTGAATTCTTGGAAAGGTGTTCTGTTCGGGAAACCTTGGCGACATATTCTGATGCCTTCCAAAACACCATTGCAACGGAGCTGATCCAACACTAGGGGGGCATCAATTTTTCCAGCCCTCTTCTCATGGTTTGGAATTATACATCTGACAAAATTGGGATTTGTATTCCTTAATGTGACCATCAACTTTGCTAGTTGTTCCTTATACAGTTGGGAAACAGTACGGAACATTCCTTTTCTTGTTCTTGCACCAAACTGGGTGTCTGTGAGAGCTTGCTGTGCCATTCCAACAATCTCAGCTGTACGAACACAAAAATCAAACAATGAGATAATAGGAACAGGAAAAGAATGTGGGTGCTTCTACAACCCAATGAAGACTATTCTTCAACAGAATAAACTAAAAGACTCATCAAGAAATGGAAAATCTTGACTCTTCAAAAAAGTTAAGAACGAAGACTTTTTGACCTTTTATCAATCATAGCAGTATGCAGAACATTCATCAATCATCAGCGTAGAAGTGAAAAAAGGAGGATGATGTACAACTAAATTCCAAATGAGGTAATTTTTTAAGACACTATTACATCCTATGTACAAAAAATAAAAAAAAATAAATCAGTAGTAGTTATTAGGGGAGGTGACCGACACCAGAGGTCATTTGTGCCATTACAAAGGATCATTTCAGGAATATAGCAGTAAATGACAGTTTATGAAAACATAAAATCAATAGCAAGAATTTGTTAGCATATTGACCCAAATTTTAGACGACAATGAATATGGCTGTTTGGGTTTATGAGCTGTCATTTAATTTTAAAAAAAGCTTTTGATACATAGGAATCGTAAGGGAAGTAAACAAAGTTTAATGTATTTTATACAAAAAAGGCTTCATTTAATAAGATGGATGTTATTCAACTAAATGAAGTCTGATATAATGAGTACAGCATATGAGAACACAGGTACTCCTTTGAGTTTGAGATTGAATCTGAGGTTTCCGTGACATTTATCCATAATAGATGGCTTTTGGGTGTTCCTCCACGTTAGGGTGTCCATCGGCAACAAGAGTTTCTCCAGCCATCCTGCTGGTGTCTTCAGGTCACAAGTGGCGATGAATTGATTTTGGCTGCCTTATGTAGAGGTGAAAGGGAGCCCTAGGTTGGCTGTGATTGGTCGGGATGGGTGTCTGGTGGTTGTGTAGTTCGCCATGAGGATATATGGCATTGGGGCTGTATGACACCAGTCATTAGGGTAGTTAGTGGTTATTAGTTTCGGTATGTTTTTGTTCTCAGAAATTTTGAATTATCTTATGTGACGTTTCCTAATGTTGTTGTCACGAATCGTTCAAGAAAAAAATTCCTGGTATCATTCTTTTCGGCAGTCAATTTCCCATAACTTCTAATTGTGGTCTCGGTTACCAACATTATGGGGTAAATTATTACTTAAGAGCTGTGTCAGCATGAAAATCGACTATTTAAAATAAATAGCTGTTGAGTAAAGATTGGTGATCCGAAGCAAAAAGGAACAAAACACGCCCGAATTTTACACTACAGTGCATATTTCACTTACCCTGATGGGGAGGAACACCCAAAAGCCATTTCTATTATGTAATCCAAGTTTGCCTACATATTTTATTGCCGTATGATTTACATACATAAATCAGTAAAAGTGAGGGTATGTGCAATAATTGGCTTCTGCATAATAACAGCATTATTATGAGTGATTCAACATCTCCATAAAACAAGTTGTGTCCACAATTTATGGCTAATCACATATTTTCCACAGTTTCATTAACCATTCACAAATGAACAAAGAAGTTTTGAGAATGGTAGGGGAAGAGAGAATGCAGGAAAAGTGGATTCAGGGTATACTGGGTGGTGATGAAGACAGTGATAGAGGGGAGAATGTTAGGTATGCAAGGTATACTCCCTCCTTTTCTAATCCGTACAACCTACTTTACTTCCCTCCGTCTTTTATGCAGAAATGAAGAAAGGTCTTTTGTAGGGGTGTGTCCATTAGAAACTTACCTTAACCAGTAGATTACCATTAATAATAATATGCACTGCTGTTTGAATCATACTCACTAAAGTTCCCTCTTAATTTTTTGAGACAAAAATAAACAATTGTGTAAGATATTCGAATCACATTATGTTATGCACATAATCTTCCAATTATTTGAAATAAAATTAATAATACTGTAAAAATAATTATCATATTCTATTGAAACAAAACCTTTATAGCGACCAAAACATACCATCTTTCCAAATGTGAACTACAAATGGGTCCTGAGAACTTTGGAGCAGAGACACTACATTTTCGTTAAGAGGATCCATGTTCTTCATTAGCCACTTTGCAGCAGAGTAATCAACCTATTAGGAATAGATCATTGAAAAAATTAGTGCATATAAATCAGAAATTTGCTGTTTCCAAGAGAAAGACAAACAGTGGAACTATGATTCATACTATCACAAGCTTCTGTTAAATTATATATATTAAGTTGTTATATTATATTTTATACAGCTACTTGTCAAAAATTCTAAGCTAAAGAATACTTTTAATAACTAATAAAATGCAAATGGGTAACAACTGATTGATACAGCTGAGTGATGGTTATTACCTAAAAACGTTAAGTATTTATCACTTTTGTGAGTTACTAGTAGTCAACTCAATGAACAAGAGAGTAACTACTCAAATAAGTCTAAAAATAATTGACACCTATTAGGGGTGTGTGAGGCGCAATTTTTCCAATAAATAAAATATTAAAGATTCTTAATTATCGATTCCAATCAGTCATTTCTTTCCACTAAAGCACATCCTTATTTAACTAATAATTGACCATGTGTGACACCGTGATTTAGAGATGATCAGCCATTCATGGAGTAATTGGTACTATAAATTTGTAAAAAAATAATTTGTACAATAAATTTGCACAGTGTTGCAACTGACAATAACTTAATCCTATTTTTTTTCTTTCAAAACAAAAATAGTTATTTGAATGGCAAATGCAGACATTCCATCAGTGATAGAAATCACACAACAATTCATCTTTGTTTTAAAGTTTTAATACAGATTTTATTAGCTAGAGTATGACATCTACACAATTTCCTATTGAAATATATTACATATTAATGTTTATAATATAAGTTTTAAAAATAGAAATATACTTAAAAAATTGATGAAGTGATGACAACAAAAACAACTGTGTCTAAAGGTCTAGAAAAGTGCAATAAAATTCAACCATCAATGTAAATGGTGGATTTTACAATTGAAAAATCAACTGTAATGTAGATTGATCTAAATGTAACTGGAGCAATAATGGAATTGATGATGACAATTCTTTTGGTGAAATACCTAGAGGAATTTATTTTTACTGATTAGAAAGTTTAGCGGAGTGGAGCAAGAATGGTAAAAAGGTGTATTTACAGGTCGTGCTCGAGTGGCAAAATATAGTAATTAGCTCTACCAGTAGAGAGTGGCATTTATACTCTTTCCAAAGCATTCATAAAACTTAACAAAGTCAAGAATACGGAGTAATATTTGAGTGTGCACTTTATGAATAAAAATGTCACTTTAATGCCTATATATACATACACTACATATTTATAGGTAGAAGATATCCATGTAATGACCATCACCATTAATCAGTATTAAGTAATCAGCATCAGCATATTAAAGTAAATAATGCATATTGCAAAACAATATTTTCATTAGTATTCATAATAATAATAAATATTCAATGGTTATTTCATAAATTTTTATTTTAAGTTACATGGAACATAGAGAAAACTTAGTAGTGACAATGACATTAAAAACATCTATGTCTTGAAAGATCCAACCTCGAGTTTGGGGTCATATTTTTCGCACGGTCACTCAGGGTTGGCTTACTTGGAGAGATGACAGTTAAATCCCCAGACAAATTTAACTTCTATCATTCTTCATATGTTTGCTAATGAATCCAATAATTGTTTAATACCTTGGTTGAGAGATATTGATGCTTCAATTCTTAGCTTTCCAACTTACAATTGCTGCTTACCATTTTTGGTAACATTTAGAGTTGATAGGACATAGTGCTGCGAGGGTTTCCATAGCTTTGATATATGGTAACAAAAATCTTTTTGGTTTACAAATACAATAAAACACAAAATAATAATTTGGATCGCTTGCATTTCAATGCTTAACAATAGGCCTTCATAACTATAGGCCTGCTACTCTTTTCTACATTTCTTACTTTGTACATATATTACTCTGCATTGCCTCTTTCCATTACACAGTAGTTGATAATTAATAGTACATAATAGCTTATAGAACACAGTTTGAAAAATCACAGAACTAGCTTTAAATTTTATAGAAACCTCCACCGACAGTGTGAGCAAATGAGCAAGTGGTATGAATATATTACAATTAGATTTCCTGAATTCCATATTTATTTCACCTTGCTCCAATTGTCTTGGATAGAAACAACATAGAAAGGTGTGCTTATGAAATACAATTCTGTGTTTTTTCGGAAGTAATCAGCTAACACACCTTTGTGCATATGTTGAAGCACTTTATGCAGTGTATATATGTATTCTATCAGGCACGGACAGAGATAAAGTGATCACTAAACAAGAGATCTTTTGGACTATGTAAGTAATATCTTCTTGTCATTGGCAATCACTACTCTAATATCATTGCTATTTTTTTCTGGTGAAGGAATATGGTATCTAAGAAATTATCCATACAAGCAACCAGTTAAGGTTTATCAGTTAAAAAATCTGTTTCAGAGTGATTATCTAGAATTTTGACTGATTCTCAAATGAGAAAAAACATTTTTAAGGGCCCTAAATAGTAAGTTCCTTACTTTAATTATAATTGTGACAGTTTTTAACAGCATTCACCCAATTAGCATCATTTTGAAACAACAAGAAAAGAGAAAGCCACAGTTAGTTGAAATGTTACTGAATACAAGGCACATTCACAATATCCTAATACAATAACTAGGCACATACCCACACAGTAGAGACAGGGTCAGTCAAGAGACAATGTTTAATAGCAACCTATTTTCAATTAATAAATTTATTCTCTGCTTTTTTTTTTCGCTAAACAGACTTTTAGGGATATGTTAAATCCACATCAATAAATTACTATAATAAATGTTTTTTCATCCGAAACATTTTAAGTTAATAAGCCAAATGAGTAACAAAATACTATCACCAAAAGCATTAACTTACCTTTCCAGCATAATGAATTATGGCAAAATCAGCAACTCCTCTGAAGTCCGTCTTCATGAACTTGGGATGTACACTGTGAGCACCAACAAGTTTTTCCACAAAAGTCTTGTCTGTGGCTTTGGGGAACCAACACTCCTCATCCAGCAAAGCCATTATCCCCATCGGCTAATAATAAATGATAAAAGATAATACCAATACAGTACATAAACTTTAACACAAAAAACAGAAGGAATTGGAAAATAATCATTTTGATCTATCCAGAAATATTTCTGAAAATTACCTTTCATTCCCAAAATGAATCCTGTTAGTTAGTTTGGTTATCTAGTATGCCAAAATGGTTTTGGAAAGGAATCTATTTTTGTCCACTCCCTCCTAGTGTTTTCAATCTGAGGATTGGTCGGTGGTAGTTTTTAGCTCTGAATATATTCCTTTACATATAATCTCTATTCAATGGGATACTTATTTCTCTTTCAAAGTAGATAATTGTTTACATTAAATAAAAATCAGATAAAAGTCACCTCCAAAGATGAAATAAAATATCTTCATATTACATTTATGGATTTACTTGTCAAATGCTTCATAAAATCTCTCAAACAAAATTTTAAAATGTAGATTCTACTTATTATTTAAGGAGAAGAGTGCTATTGTTGATTTTTAGAGTGGATTTAAAATTCCTTTACTGATCTCCAATCAAAACTTATTCATAACAGTCAAAATGTCAATTAACCACACTATAGTTGATGAGCTGTAGCATGTTCTTGCTAGCTATTAACATTATAACCTTTAAACACCCAACGTGTCTGTACGGGCATGGAAAAAAGCTCCACTGGGTGCCCGGAGTGCCCATACGGGCATGCTAAGTTTGAGTGAGTCTAATGCGCCTGCTTTTCAATTCATCAAATTTTCAATAATTATTGTTGGAGATCATTTCTATAAAATATTGTTAATCTTGATTTGTCTAACATTTTTATTTGAACAATTTAACTTTAGGAGAACTTATTTTTTTTTTAGAATATGTAAGAATAATTTAAATGGCCAATATTAAATTGGGCAGTGAAGGTCTGCTCTTGTACATTTAAATTNNGGCCAATATTAAATTGGGCAGTGAAGGTCTGCTCTTGTACATTTAAATTGGGCATTTAAAGGTTATTTTACACCGAAAGAATGAGTTAAATCTAGTTATATTAACAAAATTATTTTTTTTTAAATACACTAACCTTGTCTATAAGGTCAATTGTTGGTTGAAGATCAAGACCAAAGTCAATGAACTTCCATTCAATACCTTCACGTTGATACTCTTCTTGCTCAAGAATAAACATTGTGTGGTTGAAGAGCTGCTGCAACTTTTCATTAGTATAATTGATGCACAGCTGTTCAAAAGAGTTGAGCTAAAAGAAAAAAGTAAGAGAATAGGTTAGTTAACTTCAAGCAACCGCAACAGAACTACCATTCAATTCGTAATGAATTCAAAGTTTCAGCCATATCTGTTGTGGAAAACTGCTGTTTAGTTAGGAAAATCTCCACTTAATATCCAACATTTACAGATAACATTATCTAAAAAAATATTTTCAAGCAATAACTGTAAACATTCACCTCAAATATTTCAAAACCAGCCATATCAAGAATTCCAATAAAAGATGCTCCTTGTCTCTTGGTTCTATCCAGTGACCTGTTGATGCGATTAACTAACCATCTGAACATGCGCTCATAGCATGCCTTTGAAATAGCTTCCACTGCAAATTCAACCTGGAAAGCAAACCAAAATATTAAAACAAGATATCTACATCATAAATGCAAAATTTCAGTATTTTCCTTTCAATATGGTCTTTAATTGTTAAAATTTAAGTATGCATACGAAAAATTAATGAAATGCCAGTAACTAATATCACCATAAGTAACCTACTGAAAAGAGGTAGGTTACAGATAGTTTAGCAACCATAACACACATGGACTTCTGAACACTTGTGTCCAGCCTAAACTCTCGATTGCCTTACAGTACAGTGGCCCCCCACTTTATAATATTAATCCAATCCAAAGAACCACTTCTTTGTGAAAATAGGCATGTACCACTAAACCTGACAACACACTTATGCATGATAATCCACTACAGGAGATCTATTGGGTTATAAATACATATGTCAATTGGATTTAACATTGCACATTTGGTTCAAACTGCAGGAGGAAATAACCAAGGTGGAAAATTCAAACTTAACACCATTCAATGTGAATATATAAACACCACTGTGCATCTTATAATCCATTGCATG
This sequence comes from Calopteryx splendens, assembly GCA_002093875.1. NCBI lineage: Eukaryota > Metazoa > Arthropoda > Insecta > Odonata > Calopterygidae > Calopteryx > Calopteryx splendens. Next base: position 829,355 of record LYUA01000075.1, on the reverse strand, counting down.
TGATCTTGTTTCACCCGACTCCTATGCTCTTGGCTGTCTGCCTGGTACAGTGAAGAAAAACTCCCATCAAATTTCTTACACCAATTGTTACTACAAATGAGGTGACTGGCAGGTTGGAAGAATCTGATATCTACCTCTCAAAATTCCACGTTATCAAAAAAATTGCATTGCTTTTTTAAATATGTGCAAATACAATACAAAAATCTTCCCCAATCCAGAGTAGGTGTTACTTCCCCATGAAAAACCAGGTGCTCTTAAAATAAGAACTGGCAACTAGAAATTCAAACCCATAATACTAGTTAAAAAATTAATACGTAATTGAGGGAAAGAGAAAATTACCGGCAATGAGAAGAGTGATAATGGAAATCTATGAAAAAGTGGAAGCTTTTTTTGTGATGTACATAATTATATGCAATAGGATTCTGTGATGCATGGCCTGATTTTGAGTTAAGCTCTGGATCAAAAACTGCAGATAACTAAGTGCGTGGTGCCACAGTTGGCTTTCAACCTGTCATTAGTTAATTTTGTTTAAATAGTAATACCAGATAATCGAGTTACCTCAATCAATTTGTTTAAATGCCAGACTAATATTTCAAATTAACACTACAAAACTACCAGCAATATTATTGTATCATTTTGCCAATTTTGACATTGCGCACTAAGTTGACCATACTTTTTAATGCAGAGCTTTATTTCTAAGAGCCTTTTTACTCCCTCTACTTCTGCCTAAACTCCTGCTTACAAAGTTTTCAAGAACAGCTGACTTAAACAGAATAACAGTGGCAGCTGTGCGTACTTTTCTTTCCCTTCTCCCCACCCATTACTATTCTCTCCTTGCAGTCACAATTCTCTCATGTGGTGAAACTTTTATGGAATGATTTGAACTTTTGATGCTCTTACAATCATGTATCCCTCATTATTTTTGGCAAGACTGAAGCACACTGCTCTGTGGAAAGTGAGCCAAAGTACTAGTGATAAAGAGTGATAGTACTTTCATGAGTTAGTTGAGTCTCACAAATTTCTTTGGTATACCATGTCAAGCACAATAGTTACAACTCAGGAGATAGCAAACACATTATACCCTGGGACTCTCTGGAATGTGCTTGAGCTAGCCCTGACAAGAGGAGAGTAAAACAGCAAAAACAATCAGCATGGTATGGTCAAATGTAAAGCATGACAAGAGTGTATTTTTAACCACAGTTATTAAAATAAACGATGGTATAAAAGAATGGAGTCATTACATTACATATCATTGTTTACTGGCATGTAATTCTGGAAAAATTCCAATGGGAGTACTCATATTCTATTAAGATAAAAAAATGTCCAAGGTGTCAAATCATAATGTATTCAGTTGTGAAGTAAGCATGAGCTTCCTCACAGAGCACAGTGTGAGGTGAATTCATCATTATGTGGGTCCATTATAAAGTTAGGAACCACTGTATATGGCAACTCAAGACGAAATCTATGTTATGAACAGCCATTATGAAAATAATGATGCATTCCATACATTGTGTTAAGTTCAAATCATATGCATATTTTTTCATTATATTGTAATTATAAACATATAAGAAGCATATTGCACTTACTATATTCATTTTACCATTTATATGATTTGCATTGAATTCAAACTTTGGGTTGAATTTGGATTGAATTTCAAATCAAGTTGATATATGTTCAATGAGGCCTCTCAATAACAAGAGGTAGAAATATTTTTATTGCAGAAATTGATTGAGAAAAGAGCAACTTTTCCTAAAGAATATAGTGCTTCACAACTGTAGGGATGACTTCAAATACGTGTCTCTAAATGAGATACCTAAGAATTTTATTGGAAAAGGGCAAAATATAAGCATGATCGTACTTAAGTTATCTCAAAAGATTATACTTAAATTATGTACCATTCAACATGCTGATATAGAAAATAAATGCTCTCCAAATTAAATCAACCCCCCTTAAATCTTAATCGTCATCATACCTGCTCACGAGTCTGTGCCTTGGTTACATAGTCTCTCCCAACTTTGATGCGCGGGCGAAGGAAAGCTTTGGTCATCTCTAAAACACTCAATCCCAAGAGGTGAGCAACCTTCTGAGCAACAGTATTGTCTGGCAGGATGGCTTGGTCAGAGTTGCGCTCTTGCTTGAATTTCATATTGCCAAACAACATCACAGATGAAACTATTCTAAATATTGCTGAAAGTAAGTAAATCATCACAATTAATACACAGCAATAATAGAATAGTTTAAGCAGTATAAATAAACAATTTACTTTCCAAAAATAAAATATTAGGTTGATTTGAATAGCAGAATAATACAACAAAAGATTAAAGTAATCATTGTCTTAGAAAAATGATTGCCACATTTGAGTAATACACATCAGAATGGTTCTTAATGGGAAAGAATTCTCATAACTCCTTGGTTTAGTGACTGTCAAGACAAAAACTTTTGTTCGATTGAAAGCAGAATAATACGTAATAAGCACAGTCGACACCACTATTTATAATTTATTTATATCAAATTAAAATATAAAACCCAAAAGAATGTGCAATTAAATTTCAACAAACACCCATTAAAAACCATAAAGGGACTTACAATTTCATTAATCATAACCTGTATTAATCATAAAAGGTACATAGACTCCCAGGGGTTACCCTTTCTCTTGATAAATTCAAGTTTATAAAAAAAACTTCCATACAATCAACATAATCAAACATCTTTACCAACTAAAAGAAACAATAACCTCTGTGATTATTTCAACCATGATTTCACAGTACCTAAATAAATTGTAAGTGAATCTCTACACATATCAGACATTTCAAGAAACCTGTTTGTACCCTTTAACTGTGCAATTTATTTAGGGCTGATGATATTTGCATATTATGGTACTCCATAAAAAAATTAAGTCTATTGCAGTGATATTGAAAGTTCACATAACAATCAAAGTTTCGATCACATTTAATAAGGGGAAGATGAAACAAATATTAAACACATTTTGTCCTCCAAACAGTAAGGTTTTCTTATTTTCATAAAAACAAACCATAAAAGAAGGCTCATTCTTATTCAAGTAGAATGATTTTTTTTTTCTGCAGTTAATCCATTTTTCTCTACATCATTTAGCAATTTAACTGATGTTTTATTGTAGAATGATAACATAATTCAACGTTTCTTCATCAAAACATTTTCGATTCCCTCCATCCTCATCAGGAACACCTAAAGAGAAGGATTAAAAATGTTACCAACCTGATAAGTCCTCTGAGGTCATACCCATGATACTCATTGCTTTGCATGTGCTATGGTATTCTGCCACATCATCCACGCCTGGGACAGGAAGATTACCGTTGGTGAGGAAGCTGTAAGTCTTAGGATCTTCCAGGATGAATTCCTCTGAAAAAATACAGATCAATTTAAAATGACAAAATAATTTTTCAGGCATGTCATTTGTCATTATTTATCATTTGATATGGCTATCGTTATTATTTACCAAACAAGTTTAGTGATCCAAGGTAACTCGATTATTAAATTTTGTGCTAAAATGTGAAAGCATATGGCCATAATAGCCACATATTAATGCATGATTGTACGATATAGAAATATGCAGGCAAATAAAATGATTATTAGGCTAAAATGAGTTTCATATTAATTTCTTCCAATCATAACATACATATTAGAAGTAAAATAATATTTAAATCACAATTTGTTAATGATTGACATGATGACTATAAAATATAATAATATTATATTGGCAAATACTGGGAAATACATATGCTATAAAAGGAATTACAATTTAGCATCAGAACACAATTTTAGTAACCCTAATTTGTGGTGGCTAAATATCATAAGAATTGTCAAAAATTTAGCATTTAATACTGACAAAGAATTTGAAAAAAAACAACAATGGTGTTATGTCGAGCCAAAATCATAATTTTCATGAAAACTTTTTTACAGACTTGACTTTAGTTTTTATACTAAATTTTACATGATACTAATGGATTTCAAGTCCACTGCTATTATACTGACTCCACAAAAAATAATGAATATAAAAATATTATTGGTTAAAAAATTGTGTGAACCAGGGAATTAAAACTATAATATATTATTATGAGATGCATTGATCATAAAACTGTGGTAGTATAATTATAATTTATAATAGAAACATTTATATAAATGGCATATTTTTCAAAAAAGCATGTGGTTAAAATTCCGAGTATAGACTACAATTGTGTCCTGATACAGCATCATTTCCATGCCCATCTGATATTGCAGTTTCTAATTGCTTGCCAACACTGAATAATTTTAAAACACAAGAGACATTTCAGAGTTCGTATTAGTTTTCAAAAATTTGATCTTAGGAGAAAATTTGTCACACATGGTAATACTGAAATAAGGTAAAATTATATTAGTTTCAGACTGCTATACAATTAGAACATCAACATAGTAAACTTTAGTTTTACAAATGCCATATAATTACAGAATTTTTAGAATGCCACGATTTAGTTTATAGAGAATGATAACGAGACGATAGTAACATGCATAAAAATTAAATTTTTATCAAAATCCTTGTCATACCCTATTTTGATTAACAGATTTAGAAAAATTAAGGCAATAAAACTTTAATTCGTCTTTCAAACATTATTATTGCAATCTCACAATGCACTTGAATTTCTTAAGGTTTTTATAAGAACATATACATTAGTATCCATATTAAATCTTAAAAATATAACAAGAAATATGTTGCAAACTCACTCTTCTGTTCAGGAGAAGCACCCGAGAGAATCTGATAAAAAATGTGAAAAGTTCTTTCATCTTTGGCTTGTCGTATTGCTCTAGATTTTTCCAGAAGGTATGTTTCAATATTGGCGCCAGCAATGTACCCAGAAGCATCAAAATTAATTCTTATGAACTTTCCCTGAAATGGAAGTCATACATGTACAATTAGAAGAAAAAATGAAAATAATTACATAAATAAGATTTTGAAAAATGAAAGATTAATCCTGAACTACCAAATTAGTTCAGGAAAATATGTGGAAGTCAATTAATTAGCTATTCAATAGCTTTCTGTACCAAGTCATGAGGTATAACCTACACTATTGAAATACAACTGGTAGTTACTCTTGTACATTTCAATACATGAAATATTCACAGCATTTAAGATCATTTAAATACAGGTAAACTAATAAATATGCACAATGGACATAATTAGAAAATCAGAATTAACCAGAAACAATTTTTAAAAGTGCATGTGTAAAGAGATAATTATTTACTTCTATGACTGTACTTACGAATCTAGAAGAGTTGTCATTTTTCACAGTTTTGGCATTTCCAAATGCCTCAAGAATTGGGTTGGCTTGCAGCAACTGTTGTTCCAATTCACCCTGGAAAGTGGAAATCATCCATTAAAAAAGTGAAAAGATAATAAAGGAACAATGGATGTACCAGTGTCACTCTAAATTCATCCTCTTTGAGGATACATACCGCAAGTGAGAGACCCATCTTTGAAAGCATGAAAGGAATGAGATAAGTTAATGTGGTGACTTATACGGAATCAAATTTTTATATTTTCAATAGTAATTATGGTCACAAATAAAAAAATATGAAACAAATTAATGCAAATTAATGAAAGATAAGGCCTAAAGCATGAGCAGAAAAAAAACATATAATGGAAAATTCAAGGGAGATATTCGCAATTAAATTAATTTCAATAACATGCACAAGATATTCATTGCCAGCTTCCAAATCAAGATGCTGAGCTAAATTTGCAGATGATAAAATATTGTGGGGAATATCATGAGTGATATTTGAATTTATACTCATACATACTTGAGCTATAAACTATACGACCTGAAGGGTTCCGTTAGCATGATCGATTAGGTGGCCCTGATATCTCACATAAGCATCCAGCCATTTAGGCTTGTGTGTCTATGAATAGAATTTTGAGGCCAACAACTGCCGTTGAAGGTATACCATAGGACAGCTACAATTTGAGAGTAACCCTAGATGCGAAAATGTTTGGAAGACCACACAATTCATGGACATGTTGGGGTCACGTTAATTCTTGTAATTTTTTAACAGTGCATTTGGAGGCACACCCTTGGCCCACCCAGAAAAGATGGTGGATTTTCAACTGCTGACCCTGCTCCTTATGCCACAGAGCAATTCATAAACTAGACAAACGAAAAGACATCAATGTAGCACTCTTACTGACAAACAGATTTAGGGTCTTTCAATATTTTATGACTTGATATTAATGAAAATTATGTCAATGCCTGATATTAGGTGGCCAATTGATTAAGGATGGGTACCTATGAAAACATTAACTCGACTATTTTAATCCATTATCTATCAACTGTCAGTTTGGCATGGTAACAGTTACATCTCCAAGGGTTGTAACTGGAAATCCCTCCCAGGGATTCACCAGTTGGCACCAAAGTGAACTACGCAAATTGGTACAAAATTATCGAAGACATTTTGGTAAAGGAGAGAAATAAATTTTTGAATAATTTTTGCATCTTAATTATAAAGTTAGTACTCCTGAGCATCTCAACAATATTAGACAAAATTGGAACTGTCTCTGTTTATCTTTGTTAAGAAAAGGACTATCCGCCACATCATATACCCTAATCTGGTTAATCCTGTAAGCCCACAGGTTCTTCACTTCAATGAAAATTGACTAGCAAGAACACATATTTTATGGTCCATATTTACTTCTTTCCACAGAGCAGAGTGATAAATAAAGAAAAATTGAGCAAGTAATATTATATATTTCAGATCATTACTTAAAACAACGTCAACTAATACCCTTAGCCACAGTGTTTTGTGATAAATTCCCAGAATATTTAATAGAGCACCCTGCTCATAACTAATTCTGTACATATCAAAGGAGAAATAAACTTCCAGGGGCACCTAAAGACTACAGAAAGCATGCTATATGTTGATTTCTAAGTGGATACCCTTTCACCTTGGAAAGATGAAAAAAAAGATTTCAACAGAGCAAGAAAATGCACCAATCAATGCATTGCACCACATGCTTCATGTTATGGGAGAACTTTAAAGTTGAAACATTCAAGGGCAAACCTATGCTTCTTAATGTTCAAACTTCCATAAATTGACCAAGAAAGGACAACTATGGTGGCACTATACTATGCCATCCATGTAACAAGTGTGAAGGAAAAGAGCATCACAAGATGTACATCTCAGAGTGGGCAAAGGTTAGCATTCCCATATTTAATTTGGTCTACTCAGAGACCCAATTTAACTTCCACCAAGATAGTTTAATCAGAGGAGGTTGATGGAAGTGGAATTCAGCCTCAGAACTGGAGTGCTCTCAACGAATGATGCTTTCAGAGTCACACTTTTAACTAGGTCTTATCTATAGGCTCAACAGTTTTTTCATTGACAATGCACAACACTCACAATTGAAAGAGGCATATGAGTTAGAAAACATGAGAGTAATGTGTGTCTTCGACAGTGACCTTCGAGGCTTTACTGGCCTGGTCACTCCCACCACAAAAAGCCATACTTCAATGCTTAATTGTGCTTAAAATGTGACCACTTCAAGAGGAATAACATTTGAGTATCTAGAAGTTACGTTTCCATGAAGTATTAGGGGAAGGGGGATAAAATATTAAAGAATAAGATCTAGAATGGAATTAATGCTAGGAGGAATTATACTGTCATCTCATAAGTGATCACTATTTGACATAGAGAAGGTTCAAGTTAACAGGAAGAGTGGGATGAAAATTAAAAGGAGCCAGGAGGGTGTGCACCACAAATCCAGACTGAAAGGACTGGAAGGAAGGCATTTTCTGGATTATATAGGATTACTGCAGAAGTAAATGTTTGAAGATCATACTTGAATGTTACCATTTGGGTATATAGTTATAGGAGAATAATTTGACTCAGAGACAGAGCTAATGAATGATGAACAAGCATATGGTTGAGATTTGAAGATAACTGCACCTATGCTTAGCATAACTATTAAAAATCTTCTAATAAACTTTAATGCCTAATATAAATGAAAAAAGAACCTGAAAATAGGGAAATATTACAAATGACAAGACAGCTTTTATTAAATGTGGATGTTGAAGGGATATAATGCATTTATTTGCAAAGATGAAGGAAAGTGTGATATACCAGGGAATAGGAAAGGATTGTTATTCAATTCTCCCCCGCCGTAAAGTTTGGATAGTATGTTTTTCAGTCAACTAGGAATACACTTGTTATTCATTCACAAAAATATGAAAAGCAAGTTGAATAAAATTGAAAAAATAAAGGAATAAATAGGATGTACTTTGCACTAAGAACATGAAACTTATCTCCAAACACGAATTTTCAATCATCTGGAAATTTTTCCACTGAAAAGTCATTTGCAAAAATGAATATGCATGGAAATATGAATATGCATGAATATGCTTGGACTGACATACGACATATAGGAGTGATTCTAGGCTTTCAGCAAAAATCATGAGATTGCATCTTCTGCTATTTCATCTGAGTAGGTCAACAGTTTCAAAAAGGAAAACCTGGGAAGAGAATGAAACTCGGTATTTGCCTTATCTTGTAACACAAGGCAATAGAGGTTCATAATTTAAAATTTTAAGTGCCATTCACTTATTTGTTAAGTTTCTATTGCTTTAAAATATATTAAATAAAATATTTTTCAATCATTTTCTCTAAGCTCATAAAGTTTACACAAAAGAACAAAAACAAAACATCGATGCCATTAGCATTATTTCATTACGACATTTGTTTTTCAAAATTTTCAAGTAATTACCATTTCTTTGGGTGTAACAATTATTTGGGGTGGAATGAAAAGGCTTAAAATCCCATCCCATCTGATGGCCCACTGCGCCACGAAGGTTCTACATAAAAAGGTCTTTTAATGAGTTAATATCGCCAATACCCTATGATGTGGAAGTTTTATGTAACTCGGTTTATGCATCGCACCCACCCCAACAGCCAAGCTATTCCTCGTGCGAAAAGGCGGAGGTATAGCGGGAATGTTGTGGGGCAGAGGAATCGGAATTTCCGGGACCCGGGGGAGAAAACGTTAATTAAAGGCTCCCAGGATAGAACGAGAGAAAGGAAGGGAGAATCGTCAACACTCCCACGGGCGGGGAATGGAAGGTCCACGAGTGGTATTTAGAGGGACGGCCAAGGTCACCGACGTACTACAGATGAGTAGGTCAGTAGTCAGTGGCTTTTGACCTCCCACTTCATACAGGGCCGCTTCTGAACTTGTACCTCCGAAACCAAAGGATTGTGGCAATGAGATATGCAGAGCAATCCCTCGTCAATTAATAATTTAAGGAAACACAGTTTTAGTTTCATATTAATAATGAAATAATTCAGAATCCAAGTATCCAAAGGTTTATAAGCAGTTCATGAAGAGAGAGGGGGAATAGGTGACCTCATACCGCACTCCTTGTTCAAGAAAAGTGAACACAGGCTTGCGGAAGATGATTTTACAAACCACTGTAATTTAAGGAACGTGATTATATAGCAAAAAGCATTTGCGCACAGGGCGCATCTCATTTTATTAACTCGCAACTTCTGGATTGACGTTTTTATCCGTGGAATATTGCAAATGATTTATCTTTATCAACACCATTATCTAACGTTTAACTCTAAAAAGTGAACAAACAAATCTAAGTAATTTGCAATGAAAATTAGAGGATTAATTCGATTTAATTTATCTAGTTGATACTTCTCTGTTTTATCGAAATGCTGCGGTTTTACGTAGACAGATACTGATGTATTCGGAAAATATGAAGCCTACTACACGAACTGTTTTACTACAGTTAGTTACTTATCCGTCCGCGCAGTTAGCCCACAATGGCCATGTACACGCGATATACGGTATACTGAAAATGGATGGGCGAGTGTAATTGTAAATATAAAGGAGCATTGATAATATCAACGCTCCTTTCCATTTAAATTTTCCGAAAGCAAAGAAAAGTTTTCAACAAATTAGTACTTTCACATACAAAAATATTCCGTCCAGTCTCCTGAGAATTGAAAGTCTACTCACAAGCTACATCCAAAGCGATAGTTTTTACTCCGGATTTGCAACTCCAGATGAATTATTATTAAAGTTAGTGTGTCTGCAAAATACTCGAAAAAAGACACTAACGAAAACCGACAAAATTATAACTTTTTATGAGACTAATATTATAATTTATTTATCGTATATTTCCCTAAACGTGTGCACAAACTCACTTAACAAGGGTCGAAGGAAGTAAGTAAATAGTTAAAAATTTCCACTGACGTTCTTTGCAAGGGTAGACAAGCTCAATTATTCCGAATTCCGATTCAAATTACTCGATGGTTATGTAACCACCACCATAACGTACAGAAGTACCATCATATTGGAACGAATACCATTTCTGTTTTTTTCCAAACCAAAATACATCACGGAAATATATTAGGAAGAAGTGAAGCTTCCGATAAGATATCTCGAAGTCGGCCCATCCAAGAATGTCGAATGTGCAAAAGCCAAATCGGCATTGCACGACGATACAGGATACAAATATTCAGATACACCAGTGAGCCGCAATTAATAGAAAAAAATAGATGGTAACTTGGGTGCAGATTGATGGAGAAGTAAAAACTGCTTTCTTGGGAATATCATCGCAATGAATAAAAAAAAACCAGAATAAGAAATAATCTTAATTGAAACCAAGCCGAACACGTGTAATAAAAAGCTTAGAAACGGAATTTTCATTACTCGTTTAACTATTTAAACGGATTCATTCTCAAGTCGAATAAAATCAATTTACAGAGCATAGGTGTTCAATTATTATAGGTAAGATTTTCAACGAAAGCAATGATATCTGCAATACATAAGGTGATGGAGCTGATGTTCATCTTTATAACGAAGATCAAATGCACATGTACAGATGTACTACTAGTGTATTCAATTATTTGTAACAAGTACCTGTTCGCACTTATTTAGAAAATGTATGTGTAGAGGTTTTAAATGCTATAACCATTTCAAGGGCAATCAAATTATATTAATTATAAGCTAACTAACAATGAGAAAAGAGTTTTACAAGAGTAAAGAAGCCACCACAAACTAAATTACGTGGCAAGGCACGTTCATCTTATGTAGGCCACAAAAATATTTAAGCAGCGTTTCAGACATTCCAAAGGCCATTCAAAGAGCGATACAGCCAGATGGGGCCGGCAGTGTACTCCTACTGTAAGAGGTGTGCACGTCAATGATTGACGAGGTATCCCCCATCACTTGGGAAAGAACTTTTGTAATCCATTTCAGGGTCCCTCAACCTTTTCCTATAATCCATACCAAGAGGGAACCTACCACGGCACACGTCCGCTCTCACCGGCCCCTAGGCGACCCCAATTTATACACATCACACCACTATGCCTTAGATATGCAACCCGCTAAATGGGTGAACAAACTAACGCACAGTGGAATTTTCTTTTACTTACACCAATGTAACGACGCGGTATCAGTTTTTCATACTTACTACGATAAAAGCAGAACTCGGTCCCTTTCGGAGGTAGCATCATGCGGTCGGATATGCAAGGAACGGGAGATAAAGAGAGAGAGAGAAATGAATACACCATCAGCAATGGCTCAAGGTATTGGCATGCAAGCATTCCATACCTCGATAACCGAAACCCCCACCCGTCAGCCATCCAACCAACCGAATTACTAGCTTTACGGTTCAGCACGCTTCACATGCGAACATTGCATACAAATACTAATGTGCACATATGTACATTTCATAATTACACATGTGCACAGGCCGCGATCAACGGCGCAGTCAACAGCCCACATGCAAGCTACTTGCAGCAAAAAAATAATCCACCCCCACATGTATATAATGTGAATGAGCCAACAAGAAATGTTTACCACAATATTTTTATCTAAAACCTACGATCCAACAAGAGAGTGCGAGTGAAAAGTTTGATGCCGTTCGAGAACTCCAAAAAAAATCTTTCTCAAGACACGAGGAAAATCTCGAAAATCTACACGCATTAACATTTAGCATTTAACCAAAGGGCAAAAAGCACTGACAGCGTTGAAACCACATTGGAATTGAAATGAGTGCAGATTATGAAACGGTACGGAAATCTTTATGCTAAGGAAATTTGAGAAAACGAGCAGGTGCACTTGAACATCTACGCAGATTACGCCACTGGGTCACCAGATTTTGAGAATGGTGAAATTTAGGGTCATTTCAGCATGTTTGACCACACGACTGGCTAAAATTAAATTCTGGGGGCAATGCCGATGGACTTCCTAAAGAGCGCCATGAACCTGTCGGAAAACTAATGCAAACTGAAGAATGCAATTTAAAACGCCAAACGTAATTCAACGTAAAGAGAAAGAGATATCAAGGATAAAGAAACACCTCATCCAATTTCATATACATTTAATTGTCATCAAAAACCATTCTCAAGAAACCGATAGAAGGGGCGCCAGGATTTACTCCCACGACTGCCAGAGAATAGGGGTCAATATGCCACGGGCAAGCATCAATAAATCAGGGTAGCACTGATTACAAACCATTTAAAACCTCGAAGTTAACAGGTCACGAACCACCAACTATAATACGACTCTGAAGTTTCGGAATATCTTAATCTGGGGAAAGTTAAGTTAATACTCTGAGCACAGCAAAAAGAGGATGTCATTCCCTCTGATTGAGTGAAGTGACTGAGTGAAATAAACCTCAACTACTTACCGCGAAAACTACCCCAGAAGTTCACTTATGTCAGAAATTCTACAGAGAACCAATCACTTAAGACGGAAAAGCTGTCATATTTTAAACTAGTATTTATTACGGAGATGGTTCTGATGAAGGAGCGAAAATGTTTTTTTACAAAATTAAATCTTTATATAGGCCGACATTGAAATTACGTTATATTTACTTTTACTCTACATAATTCCGAAGATGACATAATTGAAACTTTGAACTGCGCGAAGATTTCCCCGAAAGAAATATTTACTCTATCGTGGTGTCATCTGAATAACTACTTTCTACTACGCACACACTACTTTATAACTATATATCAATTCCAATGCACAATACGGCTTCTTTTAGGATTCCTTATGACCGAAGTACTTAGTTCAGAAATATTAAAACAGCAAGTTAATATGTTTGGAGTTCTCGAAGAGGTACTTAAGTGTTGATCAATTAAAACTATGATTACCATACCATTGAAACCTATAACTTACCCATGGCTACAAAACATCTGTAAGAAGAATTTCAATATAGAAGTAAAGAAGAATATGTTATAACACTTTCAACATTTTGTAACTAAAGTTATGAAGGTACATTGACAGGAAAGAAAGGGAAAATTGACGCCATCAATCGACAAAAAATATAGGGCTGAATATTCTTACGAAAATATGAATTAACGGGGACTTTAAACTGGAATTATGAACGCGACTCGGTTGCTGTTAGATAGGAAGTCAATCTGAAGGCTTCCGCGACATTAGTTGATATACTTCCTGTAATTTCCGTCGCGTGGGTTGTCTTGGTGACTTTGGTCCCCAAAGAAGCCTACGCGACAGAAATTCCCTGAAGCAGAATGGAGTCTATGATGGAAGTAATTTATTTAGCCCATAAGGATTAAACAATAAAGTTCTTGTAGTATGGATAAGGTATAGGTAGAATGCAGATGCTAAACGCATTCCATGGCGTTGGTTCACCAATAACACCATCGATGATATCTGAAAACTGATGATACTCGCGCAAATAAATTTTAGAATTTATTTGGAGAAAAAAGTTTGGGTAACTTTAAAGATACTTAAAGGTATGACATAACTCCCGTGCTAAAATTTGCTCTGCAAAAACCCTGAGAACTAAATATTTAGTCACGGTTCTTATAAAACTTAGCACAGTAATGAAAATTATTTTATGCAGGATTGTAAAACTCAAAGTCGCAGCCACTTTAACTTCGGTGGTCCGCGATCTTGCTGGGTGTGTCAGCTCACCGTGTGCGGACTTCCGGCGGCGTTGGCGGCTGGTGCGGCGGCCGCGGTGGACGAGGCATTGGCGGGCGTGGCAGCGGAACCCTTGGGTTTGGAGGCGGCGACGTACGCCAAATATTGGATCACCTTCTTGGTGTTCTCTGTCTTCCCCGCACCCGATTCTCCCGTACACAGGATGCTCTGGTCCTCGCGATCTGTGAAGAAAAGGGATGAGGAAAAAGTTATTTCTCCAAACTGCACTGGCGACGTTCGTCTTCGAAAAAAACCAGTACGTCACAGCGGTATTCGCGAAGAAATTTTTCACATTTATCATTTTCATAGCAGTGACTACGGAAAGGCCAAATATGAGTTCTAATCATCCATAGCAAGCATCGTATTAATCCGAACAAGCGGCGAAATCTTTTTTTTCCAATGGGAAAATCAATCCTACGTATTCAGCATGGCTCGACAAAAGTGTATTACTTGATCTTATCGTTTGAAAAATGAAGCATCTTGAATTAGGGATCAGATTGGTAATTGAAATAATCCGAATTTTTTTTCCAACACCATGTTATTTCCTTTCAGCTGCTGCCACACAAACTGCTTTAATCGAATTCTACCCCCAATGAACATACTCTCCCTGCCCAGAATAAGCGATGTGTTGGACTGAAGGCAACTGGGCTTAAGTGCGTCATTATGATCTAAATGAAAACTACGTAAAGCAAAATAAGGCATCATTAGGTTAGGCGACTTACTACATCGTCAGGTATAACACAATACGGTGGGGTAACTAAAAATTTGGGGGGAGATGGCGGGGGTAATTCTAGCTCTTCGTTGCCAAATGTAGAGAAGAATTAGAAACCCAAAAACGTTATTGGTAATGTTATTATTGCCTTTATTGTTAATTTATTTTTTGTTAGTATTCTTCTAAGCACAAATGAAAATAGCACTTTGCATGAAAAAGTCCTTAGCATAGTCAACTATTCTTGCTGGATTAAATTTTCGGTGGGAATATAGCCTAATTAGCCCCATTCCAAAAATGATAAAATACATAAAATTTTGGTTAATCAAGCAACTTCTACATACATTTAGGGCAAAACCCAGGTTGAAAATTTAATTTATTTTTCTGGTTTTACATCGACGCTTATTTGAAATAAAAACGCCATTTTATTTCAATAACGAGGAGTGCATATGTAATCCTTGAACATCCAAAATAACCTCTCACCTCAAAGTATCATAAATAACGTCTTTCATAAGCTATACAATCACACCCAAGTTTTTTTTACTAAACCTTAGGCATAAAGGGGACCGCCATTGGAACGTTAATCACGTCTTTAAACTTCTCTGAACATTTCTCCAATCATCTTTTCGCATGGTACAAATTAAATAAATTCTTCTAAATTCAAAGGGATTCCCAGGCCAAGAGAAATTCAACTGTTCCCATTTTCCCAGTTGATCATCAGTCCACGACACATCATGCAACTTTAATTGGTTTGAAGAATCCGATCGCCGCAATTCTATTTTCACTTCACGTAACGTGCAAATTCTTACTAACGACCTAATAAACCATCTTCTCTGGAGTTAAAAGCAAATGTCAAGCGAAACTAATGTGGGATGTGAACAGAAGTTGACTAAGCAATAACACCACGGTCACTAAAGGAGTTCGAAGACAGTATTCGGGTAAGACAAGCACTTGAAGCCAAACTGAGTGGTACGAGTCGAATAACAAGTTGCTATCAATGTGATTCTTGAGGAAAACGGCAATCTGCACTCGGGTAACTTTCAAGTGTGTGTTGCATATCTCATAGGATAAAAACTGGAATACTGAATCTGTAGGAGCATAAATTAGGAACACGGAAGATGCGCATGTTTCGTTTCATTTTGCTTGATTAACGCAAATATCGCATTTCGCGATTTTTCATCAGTGATTTGATGCAGTAGGATGGGACATAAATAGTTTAAATGACTAATTTACAGAGAAATAATAAAATAATTTATTATTTTCAGTATTTACCAGAGGAATCCATTGCGCAGCTTGGTTATAATTCGGAAAAAAACTTATTGCGTCAAATTTCCCTCACTAATATTATAGGCTGCATATTATGCCGTCCCAACGCCTTTCTATCTTGGGATGACAAAACTTGCCCCAAATACAAATCAGAGCTCCCATTATACATGAGAGGAAACTGTAACTATTTTCAGAGGGCCTATTTGTTTCTCAATAAATCCCACTTTTTGGACTGCAAGAGATATCGGAAAAAACAAAGCGCTTCTAAAAAAAGAGGCGTGATAATTTATATCCCACATCTATAGCAAATGCTATTTTAGGATTCTGGGAATGTTTAACGAAAACTATCGATATGCATCTTCTCAGCCTTAGTGAAAAATATTCCGAAAATGGAACGATTGATGCAAAAAATATTTACAAACTGATTCCGGTAGCAACGCCTCTTCCTAGCAAGCGCTGGTGTGACGTGACTGGCACATTTTTAACGCATTTTGCGAATTCACATCAGCGCTTAACGCTAATTAAAGAAACTTACTCAAAGGTCCATTTTCTCACGTAACACACCTCGACTAAAATCGACTTTTCCGAATATGGGTGGAGTGCAGTCTCGGGCTCAAGAACTACAGTGGTGAAAATGTTGCTTATGACCCGAAAGAAAACTCCGCCTCAAACTAATTAGCCTAATAAATTGCCAACATGATTACTTGAACGCACGGCACAATTTTTACAAAGCATTGGCAATTACTTCCAACCGTACTATGGAGGAGTAAAAACGATTGCACAAAATTAAACCAGCAGCTTATGATTGAACTCATACTACTAGGATTGAACACCCTACTCATTTCTGATATAAACATATTTTGCCAGCGAAAAATTCACAGTGAAAAAATCATTCGC
>LYUA01000075.1:797014-812346 GCA_002093875.1 Calopteryx splendens | reverse complement strand
TCATTCGCTAAAAGTTACTCTGATCATCTTTATATGTTGCCAGGGTAAAATAATCTTTTTAAGAAGAATTTTACGACAAATTTCAACTAACTATACACAGACAGTAAAATCAAGAGAGACCAAAATATTGTCATAAATATTATCTCCCAGGAGACGGAAAATTTTGTAATAAGTACTGGCGCAGCAAATTTCGATCCTGACAATGTTGCCACAATGATAGCCTAATATTGGCATCGAAGTGAAAGACAATCGATTGTGGCTTTAAGAAATATAATGTTATGCATTATTTTTCCCTTTGACAGTAAAATGTATTTCATAATTTAACAAAATTTTTGAAGGATGAATTCTACAAAATCGAGTAAAAACCCAACATACGCATATATATCATTTTCGAAACTGAAAAAGACGGAGTGATGGTGATTTGCTCTACTCCCCAACTTCATTTTGCTACTAATAAAAAAAGTAAAAACAAATTTCATCTCACTCCCGAAATGCTGAAGGCCAGCTGGCCACACGCCTATGACGATATTTTTATTATGACACAACCAGAGTCACGTCAAAATTGATTTCCGAAAGCCGCGTCGTAGGCCGAATTAATTTTTCTTTACCACATATATATAAAATAAATTTCATTAAGGGTAACATCCGTGGACTGGTTGCTTGGTAAACCTTCAAGCTACTCTACTCCATGCCATTCTCTTCATTCCTTCATAGTTACGTTTACATCTTCCATCACGTACTTATCGTAATTCTACCCTGGCAGTCCGTTCCTTTGAAGTTCTTCCCTTCTGTGGTCCCTTCTATCAAGGTCTCCATCGTACCGTTGACTCTGTGCAATTTAATTTTCTCACTCCATATCTTCACCCACTTTTCGAAGCACTTCCTTATTAGCTATTTAATCTATTTTATTTTAATCATCATTTTAAAGATGGTGTCATTAGGTGACGCAAGACAAAGACCTATAAAACTAATTAAATTATTTAGTTTTTATCCTTTTACCCGAGTGACAACTAAGCTGCCAGTGCCTTTCACTACGACCCATATTAACTATCGATGTTAATTGCTTGGAAGAAGATTATTTATACTAGGTTAGAGCCGGCCCAAACCTATGTTGCTCATTAGTAAAATCCAAGGATACCGGCTTTCACTACGTCGTATATACAGCCATTGTTCTAAACTCGGTTTCTTAAACTGGAGCCGCGAACTACCACAATCGATAGAAATTTTCAAATATGCAGGTGGCTTTCACCAATGTCCATTAATGCTATTTAAACAGGAGAGCTAATCCGTCCAACCCTGTCGCTATAATGTAGTACAGAAATATTAATTATTTGAATCTTAAATGAAACGTGGTGACAGTTTGGAGCGGTACTATTCTACAACACTTTCACTCCTTGGTTCGAATGCCGGCACTATTGAGCAAAGTAAGAAAATATTTTTCAGTGACATCCTGGGGGGCTATTATGGAACATTTAGTTCGACAAATATCGAATGCAACGTCCATTGTCAACGTATTTCTTTCTAGCTATAGACGGATTTTTGTAAATAACAAGGGGAAGAGTAGGTAACCCAGGCTTGGAATTAGCTATGGCATATAATTGCGTTCATGGTAACTTCCCGTCCGAATGATAGAGTTTTACACTCAAAAGTGCTCTTCACTTCCCACCCAAGTAGCATTCGGAACGCCTCTCAAAACTCTACCATTACATGGATTGCCGCACAGTATTGGCTACGGATGTTAATGTCACTACTTAATGGTTTTCCATGAGGGTGGTGTACAGTGCTAAGATCTCATATGTCAGGGACTTTAAAAACTGATTTATCGAAATCATTAGCATGAAATCACCACTCTTGAGTATACACCAACATCCACTCATCTATCTCCTACTGATCGCAAATTACCTGTTCGCCTTTAGCTGCACAAGTGACTCACACAATTCCTCGCAAGAATCACTCCAATGCATGTAATGTAGAATATCGATTTTTTTAGTTCAAATCGCAATTCAGAGTATATAACACATTTACATGCTCGACCTCTCTTCATGAATGGCATTTAATGATTTGTGGGTATTAATTTAGAGAGGTGCAGAATTACGTTAGCTGCTAAATCCCTTTGCAAAAGTATTATAATCTTCATTTAACGGAGAGATTGCTGAGCAAGTTCTCGAAAATGAGGGCAACCAAAAGAGTGCAGATAATGCGCGAGCAAGTTGAAATATTTTCCTATCAAAGAGCGGTAAAGAAAACTGGACTCGTGTTATGCCAATCAACAGACTCGATAAAGAAACGGCGAAAGCCCAAAGATAATTAACACATCAAACAACTCACCAAAATAAAGTGAGTAGTATAAGAATAAAAAAGTAAGAATAAAACTAAAAAGTGAGATAAATAGTGAAAAAAACCATCGCCCTACGATATGAAAACTAGGACAATAAATGCTTAAAAAAACCCAAGGAGCGTTAAAGGACAAAGAAGAATAAACAAATCGAGAGGGGAAGCAATGACGAATTCCTGCAGACAGTAGACGAAGAAATACAAGCTAAGGAGAAGAGTTTGCCTCACTGAGAATATTCTTAGGCATATTCGTCAGCCGAGGGTGACAAAAGAGTAGAAATAGAATCAAATAATTACAGAATAGGAACACAGGAGATAAAATATGCGAACACAAGGAATTGCAAGACTGACGGAGAATGACGGAGATTGAAATGGAGAGCTACTACAAACCACTTCGGATGGTATATTTATTAGTAAGCCTAATTAGATTTCCAAAATTTAAAATCAACTAAAATTTAGCACAAAAAGCGAGAAAACAACCTTTGCTCAAAGAATACTACACACTAAAGAAAAAAATGTAACTTGTGATGTGGCATGTAAAATCTAGTACCTACCTGTTTTAATATTACGTGTTACAAAAAACAGAGCCGAAACAGTTTAACTGAACGGGAAATTTAAATTTATTGGTTGGTACAATATCGATGCTATCGTTCGGATATTCAAACTAAACCAATGAAAGAGGGGCTACTATAAAATTACATTAATGAATAAATAATACTTTATAATACGTAATAGCATTCTCTATATGCTAATTCTTCTTCGAGAATCGTACAATGTTTCTATGTAATTAACTCTTCACTTAAATGGTAACTTAGTTTTTCCAACAAGAAGCTAGACCAAACACAATGAACGGCCGCTACGAGCGCGTTTCGAGATGGATTATAGTAACGACCTCCTGCTTGGATTCCTGGAACAAGGAGAAACTTGCTGCGACGCCCTCGATTCCTGAAGGTGCAAGCGATGAAGGAAGATGGGAAGTAATCCACGACAGTAAAAACCTTTCGCGAAATGTAACAGAATATTCCCGTTAAATTAGCGCACTCCGCACTTCTACGGACTTCACCCCGATCGAGTCCCGAGATATCGAGAATCTATTTTTGCGTCGCGATCGGTATTTCTTCCGAATCTATAACCAGCAGGTAAAAATAAGCCACCTGATTATCACATTAATTAGTTTTCACCAAGCACCAACCTGAATGTCCCGTTTACTTAATCAAGTGTCTTAATAATAACTGATAAAACCACGTGATGTAATCGCTTGCTTGGCCAAAGCTCACTAAAGCAGTCGGCAGCCGTTTGGCTTACGTGGAATCTTACCATTCCCATTATTATTGAGGCCGCTGCTTGGGTATCTCGTTCCTGATATTTAATTTTCAGACTTTTAGCATTAATTTTCACCATAATTTACTATTCATGTTTCTTCATGTTGTTACACTAGATAGATGCATTTCTCTATTGCCGCGCATGCGTAGCCAAGTTATGGATTTCACGTTAAAATAATTATAAAACAGTGAAGCACTCCGCTTTCGGACAAAATTGTGATCGACGTTAACAGGAGTTTTTATGAGGCCAAGCACTTCAACATTAAGGACGAGTCGCGTTCATACTGCAAGAAATTATTTTAGAAAAATATCTACTTGCCCCGAAATTTCTCTTATCACATAATAAGAAAAAACAGCAACGGCGTGTTTGGCTAAGGGTCAGCACGGCGGTTCATACTTTTTTCGATAGTTGAAGAACTTCTGTACTAGTGCTCTTAGGTAACTCTTGGAAATAACATGAGACACTAGAGCTGTGACGACATCCAAGGATGTTTCAACTGAGTTTATTTTAGCAAGTGGAAAGCACGGTAAACATGACCGCGGTCGTATACACCCGTGCTTTCAACGCTGAAGTCCCTTTAGCAACGATCGTAATATCCTCCAGGAAGGTCCTCGGCTGAGAATATTTTCGAATGGCTCTGCCATTTTTAGGTAACAATGGAAACGAATCCACTCCTGTGTTGAAATGGATTGTTAAATACAATTTAAAACTCTGAAGATGATATTTTATCATAAGCGAAAATCGACTTTAGTGGATGAAAATAATAGCGTAAATATAAGTCATTTTTCAACTACGCCCTCATGATTTCCATTTCAGCTTTAAAAGTATCTTTTAGCAATTACTGATTTGGTGCTTAAGTAAGATGGTACCAATGCGCTAACACCCACATTTTCCCGACAGTGGCGACGTCGACCATACTCTTCCTAGGAGGTTTCCACACCTGCAATTTGCGTTCGTGCGAATCTGTTAAATTGCTTTAAGCTCTTTAGTTCACAGGTGAGGCGGCATGGGGTACATTTCCGTAAACTGTTACGTTCCTGAACTGAGATGCAAATTCCTGCGTGATCCGATTCCTGTTTCGACACACTCAGGGGCCTGAACGAACCCGGATTAATCCGAAAATCTGACAACGCCGGGCAGTCCTACAAAATGCGAGGAAAAATGAAATACGCACGTATTTCCTTAAAGGAACAACCCGAGTTCACGGATGATGTTTACACAGGGCTCACACTCACGCACACCAAACAGACTAAGCAAGTTTCCGCTTCCGCTTGGGGAGATAAGCGACCAAGTCCTTTGGGTCGCCCGGTTGGGTAATGTGTTGGAAGGATGAGAGATGGGCGGCGGGGAGAGAGAGACGGAGATAGAGGAGTGAAAGTGCGAAATGTTGGACTGGCGGAGTGTCGAAAATCAAGGAGATGGGGCAGGAGAGATAGGGTGCAGGATGGGCAAGGAGACTTCCCGGAGGCTATGGGGTGCGCGCTCTAGACATCCGAGGAACGAGCACCGCTCCGCGCGCCCTCTTCCACCATACCGCCATGCAGGTGCAGCCTAGTAGCTTATCTCCCTTGGGCCCGGAATTATAATGTCCCGCCGAATTCAACCGTTAGTTAAAGTGGACGTTTACTTAACGATGAGGTTATCGACAATTCCGATTCTTTAAACAATTCGAACTGCTCGCTAGCGAACATAAACATATTAATCGTGGTTACTCCGTCTTTATGTTAAATCGCACTTCAACGGTCAGTTTGAGCTTAAATAGCGATTACAAAACTAATTTTTGTCATCAGCCAGAGGTTAAAGTTAACCTTCAGTTTTACGAGACATTATAAAACCGGGTCGGGCCGCACAATTCCGAGTAAGTACGTGGCCAACGCGGTGCCATGTCATTTAACCAATCAATCCACGCATGTTCAAAGTTTTTCACGTCTCTCGCTCACTTATACGAAGGCGTTTCTGTTTAAACAGAACCCTGTCTTGGACATGCAGGCAAATTCTTTTCCTTTTCACAATCTAAAATGCGAGCAACTCTCGATAAACCAGGGAAGTGGAGACTAAGGATACTTCACCCACTAAACCATAATGATATATGTCCGGATCTAGGATCTGTCTTTCTCTAGCTACCCCACAGGTGTTTTTTTTTATTTCTTCACTTCACTGGTCCACAAATTCTTTGTATAATCTGTGCTCCTAATTCTGGACGTATGCGGTTGTATTGGGGATTAACCTTGAATTTCTGATCACCACTCGTCGATCTCGTAGAATTTCCAAGAATCGGATATGAAAATTCCATCTATTATACCATGCATTAAAACATACATATCGAGCTTTCATTTATATTATAGGTACATCATAAGTTTACATGCGCACTTTTCGAAACGTCATTGTTATAACAATTGTCGCCCAGTAGAATATAATATCTCGGTTCCACTCCACCGTCTGGTGATGCGATATTTTTATTCAAGACCACGAACACTTCAACCGCGGAATTGTAGTCTCGAGGGGAAACATTTATTCCTGTGCCGAGGAGAGATGAAAATCACAGGTAAGGACGTCGAAAATGCGGAAATGCTACCCGCCAACTCAAGAGCGCCAGCGACGCGATCATGTGACGCCGACCAAAACAAACAAAAGAACTGGGGTGCCAGGGGCGTAAACTGGAACGCGTGGAGCCCGAAAGGATTTCGGTGTTAATGCACCCCGACGCATGGGGCGTGTTCACACCGAAAAATTAACACAAGTGTTTGCTCGCTGGCAAGACTGAAGGTCACAAGAGGCTACGGATGAGTGGGTGAACGACCGTAAGCACAACCCACGCCCATCGCGAGAATGAACTTCATATTTCAGAAATCTGATTCACCACCACCGCAACCCTCCGGCGGAATTAAAAAGGCGTAAACGCGCCGGTTAGCGGTAACTCGGAAGTCGTCGTTTTACAGCAGACGATGGGAGTTTGCACCCTTCGAAAAAGGGTTGGTGGGTATTTGGAACAAGCAAGAAGAAAACGAGGGAGAGAAAGACGAGGTGGCGAGAAAAACTGACGACTGCGCCGAGGAGTCGCGGTAGAGCTGTTTAGTTCCTGCTCAAAAAGAGCGCGCTACACTGCTTCACGATTGCTAGAGCAATTTGGTAATTAGTAGCCCCGATTGTTTCCCGAGTTCTAGACTACTTCTCTCCTTTCACAGACTATTTTCTACAAATATCATAGATTCCTCTATTTGCGCATTTCCTTTCACGTTTCAACTATCGCGTAAGGAACTCAAAATAAAAACCTTTCAGGAAAAAAGCATACTGAAAAAATGTAATAAATATACATCGTAAAGACATAAGAACTTATGAAAATGTTGAATTCCTAAAACTAAAGTTAACGAAAAACACTGCAAGGTTATGCATAGAAAGAAAACAGATCATGGGATTATTGATCCCGTTAAGTCAAAAGCAGCCATGATAATAATCGGCACTTAAAAGAAAATATTCATGATAAAAAGACGAGTCCTGAATCAAGAAATGAACGATATCATTATTTAGGGTCAACTCATTGTATTATTACAGGGAAAATAGTTGAGGCATCCTTATTTCTAGTATATAAGATGCACTGATTATATTAAAACATATTTATCTTCACCGTAATTTCCCTTTCTTTTCCCAACGAAATAATGCTTTAGGGACATCGAAATAGAAGTCGTTGGTGGTATCGGCCTTTACTTGGTGGAAAAGATTCATCATAAAATATAAACAAAACTTTTTTTACAAATAAAATAAGATGGTGGAAAAACAAAGTTTTGTTTAATTTTATGAAACAGAAGTTACTTAATTCAAGTATGCAAAAGAAATAATATGCGATGCCGCGTGGAAATAACAGCTATCCGAAGACTAAATATCAACCAGGAATGATTGTGATTTGTTACATCAGCACCACGAGAAAATGGCCTCATTTTCTTAGAAAATTACTTGATAACTAGCACTTTCAATGTGATCTTCTCAACGTAGACTACTTGTGGAATTCCAGACAACAAGGTTAACTCACAGACTTAAGGTCGGTTTTTTTCCTACTTGCGTCAATTTCCTTACTCTTCTCGACTTTCCTGATATTCCCGGTCTGGAGTCACTCTGTAGTTTTCTTAGATCTTTTCTTTACTTCCCCTCGGACCTAGTTCACAACAACACTTCACGACTAAGAAATATGCACATTTACAGATGTCGTAGTAATTAAGTAATCCAGAGGCTTTTGAGGTGACCTATGTCATACGGAGCAGTTGGGCAAAGAGCAAGTTATATATACATAAACATACACAGATGTGTATTTATTTTTAATCAAGGATAGCCTGATGGGCATTTGTGCGACAGTTGACGGAGAATTTCGAGGCAATTCGTGCACACGAGTTCACTAATGCGCCAGAAGGAAGGGCGAGAAGAGGTGGGGGAGAATGCTCAGGGGAGGAAGGAAATAAATAGTGAGAGGGAGTGAAGGCGTAACAGAAGACGGATAATAAACAGTTCGTTGCGAGCAGAAACCGAATAAATCACCGTCGAAGAATAAGGCATATTGCGTAGGTTAGGCGGTGGGTGTGGGTGCACAAGGGGAGAGCACGCGCAGTCGCGAGCGGAGGATGAAAGGACGCAATGAGTTTCCCTTTCACAAAACATAAACATCCGCACTACAACGGAAGAGAAAAACCGGCATCTTTGAGTCAACGTCTCCCATCACACGCACACATTCACATACAGACACATTGAAAATATAAGTACATTCGCTCTAATTATAAACAGAGGTAAACTTCAAGCGATAGAAAATCCTTATCCTTTGTCATTTACCTGACTCCTTCAAATGCATTTTATAATAATAATAATGTCGTCCTTATCGAGTCGAAATTAGGATCATGAGTTCCTCTCTTACATTTAACCGTTTTACACTTTAAACAATCATACTAGAGGCGAGACTTGAACCGGTGACCTTTGAATAGGCAGGCTAGCACATGCTCACGTCTAATCTGCCAAATTTTACCGTAGCTACTAAAACAATACCCCTTCGTTTTCTTTTTTATTAAACCTTCACACGGAGGTAAATCACGGATTTTCAGTCTTCTTTTCCTCCCGTTCAACTGAAATTATCCACCAATCCAAGGTAAATTATCCATGCAATTTGAGTCGGCATGCCACGCTAAATCGATGGGACTAGGGTAGAAATCCAATGAAAAAAAATTTTAAGGTTCCACGCGACCGTTTTGTCGATGAAATGGATTGATTAAAACACGCGAAGCCAATTCTGGGGACACATTGTTGTGAGGCCCGTTCTGGGGCAACGTAAAAAATATTTGATGGCGGGTAGTGAATTTTCACATCCACGCGTTAAAATCAACATTTATCTAGGTACGAATGAATGAAACAGTGCAGTGACGAAATCTTTCCGGGTTTTTCCACTTCGGTGACTTTCTTGGGCCAAAACAGAGGTCATCCGTCCCTTATAACACGGGTCTCTTCGCCTTTCCTACCGCAGAGACTGTGCAGTATACCATTTATATTTATGACGTGATAAATTTCCCATCGCGGGGATAGGTGGGAACTCCCCGTGACAACAGCAATCCTATTACTTCGGTATTACATTAACTCTATCCGCATTTTACATGCGTCAAAATATGAAATGGGATCTGACCTTTGACTACACCAAAACACTCGACATCTAGAACGAAATGAGACGAATAGCTCACAATCATGAGCTAACTGAGGGATTAAGTCCCCAACCACACACTCATCTGAGGGATCCCACGGCCTATGTGAATTTATGACCACAGATAAATATTCAACGGAACCCTAATACATTTTGCTTATACTTCTGTCCACTGACGCGCGGGTAATTATTACAGCACAAACACCCGATATTTGCATGGCTCCCGGTTGAAGTCCCTGCCACACAAACGTATTTTTCAGAGTAGTTTGCGACCACATAGAGAATTATTTTTAAATCTACAGATTCTGCATGCACGGAAATACTCTTTTTGCTTTCACTTACGGAAATTGTTTTTCTCACGAGGATAAAATTTATTTTCAAATTAATTCATTGAATAAAATAAAACCCGCGCCAGGAGCAGGAGTAGATGGCGCGAGCCCCTTGAAGGAAAAAAATGTAGAAATTGGAAAAAAATCGTCTTCTAAATGTCCGAAGTAAATTTTTAATTAACCGACAAACTAATAACTTTTAAACAACTAATGAAACAACTTTTAAACCCTGAAAACTAAAATAATGGTGCCTTAACCGTCTCTTTCTTCTCACTCCAAACATAAATGTAATTTTTTCGCAAGAAAGTATTTAATTAAGGATCATAACTAAAGGAATTAGCAGAAAATATTTAGCTAAAATATACATAGTATGCAAGATTTTTATCGACCACATTTACCAATTCTATTTGACGTCGCCCCCCCACGGTAAATATCCTATGTCCAAACCTGGCCTGTACTACCGACTAGTAACTTTTGCACACTTGGTTAGCGCATGGATCCCAAGGAACACGGAAGCACACGTATTTTAACACTTCCGTGCCTCGATAACAACTTCCATTCATTCTCGAACCAACACTTTTGGCGCTCTATTGTTGTCACATAATTTCGTCGGCATCTAAAACTGCATTAATTCTTCGCGGAACGAGATTAAACAATTTTTCGAGGGTTAAATGGTGACGCAAAAACGCCGTATCGGTGCGTTCTCAATACTTATGGTATATAATGGTAGATAGAACACTTGATCTCCTGTTCCCCAAGTGGGCATTATTTCGCCACGATGGGAACCCAGTGAGATACCCGGGTCGGGGTCTCCACTTCTCTCTCGAGAAACGAAAGCGTGGCATAATTCACAAGGACCTTCCCTCCGTCTTTGTGGACCCCGGGAGTCCATTTGCTTATTTACCTTGGAGCATGCTGCGATAAGCCTTATCCGTGATGGCGAAGACGTGGGGCGGGACTTCGTGCCTCTTGATTCCCTTGTAGCGCTCCATTATCTTTTCCGTGTAGATCGGAAGTCGCTTGTATGGGTTGACGACCACGCAGAAGAGGCCGGAGTAGGTCTGCGGAAAAGAAAGATGGAGAAAAATGAAAGACATTGAAGAAAACGCATCAGTCTAATGAAAAATCGTCATTAGAGCCCCTTAGGGGAATGGCTTTGATATGGATAGCGGAATTGATATGGATAGCGGAATTGATATGGATATAAAGCACTCCGACCAACAAATGAAGAAACTGTATTCAGAATGAGTAATTATCAAAAACATCAAACAATATCATTTAATATTCACGACTACCTAAATATATTCTCTGCAACCAAAATACTTGTACCTCTTTCCTTCTTTCTAAACCCCATTTCTTGAGTTGAAACTCCACTTTATTGTAAAGATTGCCAGCATAAAATCTCCCGCAGCGGATAACATACAAATGATAATGCAACAATTAGACCAAAAGCGTTTGGCATGTAGCTGGGACCGATGGACTGCAGAACCTTAATTGCGGAATGCTGAAATGCTCCATCAGGTCCCTGCAAAATTATGACCAGAATTAAATATTTGACCGAGTTACGACAGCGGAAGTTTTACCTTTATGATAGAACTGATTCCTTTTCCATCTCGGAAAATTTTGGACAGGAAATATGGTACCGAAAACTTCAAATTTCTAATACATATTTAATAGTTTTGATCCATAGAAAATTGGCCAAAACCGTCACGAAAATTACATGTTATCGTTAGTTAACACTTGATACAATTTATTTTCTCTACACTGACATTTCTCGGAGATGCTTTGCAGGAATAGTTAGTAGTCCTGGGATGGAAACTATTGTTGAGGGTAGTTATTAGAAGTGGTGACCAACATTCGGGTCATTAGAACTCGGTGGGATAGATATACATAGTAGGTAGATGGTAACCGGGGAGAGATAGGATTTTATAAAACAGCAAGGTTGAACGATAAATCCAACAGGGCCAAGGCACGATCTTACCCTTTTAAGAATAGGCACCAAGGGGTGAGAGTATATTATAAACAAAACCAAAATTTTGAGTTTTCAAGTTAGCCACCAAAGGAAATATGCGCTTTTCAAAAATTTAACACCCCCGAAAGTGTGTATCTGAGGGTGTTTACCAACTTGTCACCCCTTCTCTGTTGTTTCAGGCCGCTTCCTTGTAGTTAAGGGTGGAAGTTAAGGGGATTTGAAGGAGGATGAGAAAAGTGTGGGTCAACAAGCTCCCGAGAAGGCAATTCCTCGAGAAACAGAGCAGCGCACAGACGGGGAGTGGGGTGGGAAGCTGCGGGACTGTGTGGCGGGAGACGGATGCGTCAGCTCCGGCGCCTATCGGCTGCCAACATCCTGATTCACACCGAAGCACGAGACCCCACCAACGCCACCGTAACTATGCACTCCCTTCCGCTTTTCGGAGTAATTGAAATCTTCTTCCCAAGGATTAGCATGAGGTTTCATGAAAAAACAGCCTGTTTAAATTATGATTCGTTTGAAAGGATTTCGTCCCTTACGCTAATTCAATGCTGCAACCACCTCTTGTTTGCTTTCGCTCTGTTCTCTTTGCCTGCGTACTTTAATTTGAAGCGCTGCCTGTGAACAATTACGTAAGTGTATGCGGAATTTAAAAATCGGACCAGGATATTACTGGATTCCCTCAATCAGCTTAAACAGACGTAATGCACTAGGATATATAGACTACACATTTTGATCTGATGCGCGAGTTATCTGACAACAAGCCGTATTGTATTCACCCTAGAGAACGTAAATTAGTCAAGTCCCCCATTAGTGGTTTCTAAAGTGAATCAAAAACGCAAAACTCCCTGTTTTTTAAAATAAAACAGGAGAAAATAGTTAATTTCACTGAACAGATGTGACTACTCCAATGTTTTCATTTCACTTCGGAAATTCATGTTAATATAACTACTTGACGATCCAATTGCGAAGTAAAAAAGTTAGGCCTGCCGAAATTCTTAATTAAAAGTTAATGTGAAAAAACATCAATTTCAATTTCTAAAATGTTATTTCGGTTGTCTTGCATTGACTCTAACCGAAGTTGACATTCTTTGGTGATTATTTTAGTAATTGAAAGCGATGCCTCTTAACAAGAATGCAAGGGAACACGAAATGCTTAATGTTGTACGTACACGAGAGGAGCACCGTGGAAATATACCTTAACGCTATCTCTTGAGTAAACTATAAATGTTACGCTACTATTTGTTTACTGCATGAAGGATAAGCGATCGAATTTGGGAATTGAATTTCACACCAGTGGCCAATGATTTTAGAATAGCGTGTGACCAATTTTCATAGCAGGAAGCATGGGATTCATATAGAATGCTGGGACTCGGAAGGGTGGGTAATCACGGTAACCCTGGGCGTAAAACCTGCCCGAGCTCTGCGGATGGACGCATGGAAGTCATCACAAGCGTTCACGGAAGCAGACCGCCTGGGAGGAGCTCAAGGATCGCCCAAACGGCGGCTTCCCTTCCAAGCAGATCCCGCCCACTCCACGCCGAGTCCCGCGTCCTTACTAAGAGAGTGGAGTCCCAATTGAAAGGAGGATGGCCCTCCTTTCACTGGACTAAGTAAAAGCGCGCGAACAGGATGTGGAAAGCTGAAGATGGCGGGATGTCGGCGGCGTTGAAAGAAGGGGTCAACGAGTTAAAACCCCGTGGGGTGTGGACTGGAGGGGGGATGGTTAGCAGAGTGGCTGACACACAGGAGGTGGCGACTTGCTACATGTCGCGCTCCCCCAATCATCCTTCGCGCACTTCTTCGTAATAAAAGCTTCCGGCGAAAAACGAATGGAAATACCTCACCTCTCAACGCAAGCATGCCTCGATTGTCCCAAACGTCGTATTTACCGCATATACCACGTGCACTTCTATTCGATCAAATGCTAAATATTATAGTCTTGGCCCAAAAACCTATGGAAATTGTATTTCAGAAGCAGCTCTACGGAGCTACGGTAATTGATGGCTGACAGATCTTTACTTAAGAGTACCTTCGGGAAACATGTGAGGCGCACGAGTGGTGCAAAATTTAAAAACGTTAAACCTTGGAAACTATGAAGCATCGGAAAACTACAAAAAACACATCACAAGAAAAGCATTTAAAAGTTTTAAATCAGATTAGGTAAATGGGACTAGTAATTGGGTACATGAGAATTACATGCGAATACATGGGACTTGTAATGGGTAAATACATTGAGAATTAATTAATTTAAAAAGTTTCTGGCTGTCAAATTTCATTAGTCCTCTAACGTAGATTTCCTCTAACGATTTGGTCCTTAGCTTTTTAACCTTTGGTTTGACGTCTACTTCTACAGCATTTTTCACCAAGGGTTTTTCCCTTAATGGAGTACTGAGATATGATGTTCTACTTTGGAGGCATTCCTTACATATTAAGGAGCAGCACAGTTTTACATGTGTGTACTACGGTTTTAGGGTAAGGCCATGGCCGAGTCACAACCACATCCGATACTCTGTTTAAAATCCTTGGTGAGTTGCTCCAGCGCACCACGACGTCACTGCTGTCAGTGGCTATGGAATTTAGATGGAAATCCTGTGAATGAGTCTGGACGAATAGGAGCTCTCGTATTTTCCATCTCGTATAGTTCCATTTTACAGTCCTGGGAATACATCAACGCTCCCATCCCAAGAAGGCAGCGAGGAGAATGTTAGGAGGAGAGAAACAATAAGCTTCACGGGTTGGAGGGGGATGATCTGGTGATTGCGGAGACGACGTCAAACGCCCGCCGAAAGCTCCAGAGAAAGGGATTTCCTCGGCGTCTGGTATCGCTCTCTCGTGGGACTACCAATGCTGTGGGAGGGAGGAGGGGAGAGACATAGACTGTATTTGGCGGGATGAGAAAATGATTCTGCCATTCTGCATTCGAATTTAGCCTTCCGATCAGCCTCTCTCCTCCTGCGACTAAGAAATGGAGGATACTTACGGACAGGTCTCTCCCAGTCTAAAGAAAGGTGCAGTGCACTTGAGAGCGAACGAGGATATTCATAGATAAATGGTGTTACCGTGGGATAATTAGGATGGAAAATGCACGAGAAGGTAACAAAAGGGTGGGAGAGAGGGAGAGAACTGTGGCGGAGGAGTTGGTTCACGAAGGCCGTCAGAAAAAGTAAATAGTTACGCCTCAACAAACCGCTTCACGAACAGAAATTATGAAAACTAAATTAAATCAAAGGCCTAATTGATTCGAACGCGTTGAAACCAAAATAATTCGTTTCGGATGTGAAACTGAACGCAAGAGGGAAAGGTGGAGAAGAGATCAGGCTGCGGAACTCGGGAAAACGTTTCGCTTTCGTGAGATACCGTTCGGGATAGACAAAAAACTTCGATTGTGAAACGTAAATGGAGGAGAACAATGTGGAGAAATAAAGAGGGGGAAAAAGACGATTTAAGGTTTCGCCACCAGTTGGCGGTCGCGGACGTTGACGGAATAGATTCCTCGCGAGTGAAATGTGAAAAATCGGTCGCCTATACAGCGACGCCGGGCGTTGCAACGAGTATCCTCTCCCCCGCCTGCGAGTGTCGCTGAATTCCCCGCACGTCCCTCACGCTCGGCGGGAACAAGGAGATGTGACGGGGTGGGTCGAGTTAGGGGAGCGCACGGGCCCAGCCTTTCACCGCCACCAATGTCCTCCCCCGCCCCCCCCCC
>LYUA01000075.1:724073-739621 GCA_002093875.1 Calopteryx splendens | reverse complement strand
ATGCGCGTTTGACAAATATTCTGAAATACACTGAAAAAAGGCGAAATTTCCGAGCATGCAGGAGGGTGTTCGAACAATCCTAAATCTATATGCATGATCTCCTGCAAGAAAAATGCCTACGCATGATTCCACAATCCCACCTTTCCTCGTGAAAATCCGTGACCTTCGAACTTATCTTTAAACTTCGGAAAATATATTACATTCACGAAGGTACCGCAAACTAATGAGCGCTGAGTCTGAGGGAGGAAATTGCTCGCTTATCCATCTCCAGAGTGGAGGGAAGGAATAACATCTTCCTCCTCCAGCCCTCTCTCATTAAGAGGTAACAGCGACAAATTCAATTTTGACGTTTTAAATACAGGAAGGGACTGGGGAAAGCTTCGGTGTAGGGGGACTCGAGCCACCGGAGGACAATTTGGGAAGCGAAGAGGAGTGGAAGAGAAAGCAGATGGAGGGAGAATGAGGGAGGGAAGATGAGGTAGACCCCGGTTCGTTGACCAACGCGAAGAAGACTCGGAAATAGAATGGCGCGCAACGATTCGAATAGGGAAGAGATTCTGGGAGGAGAAGTGATTCTCGCCATTGCAGCAGAGGGAGGGAGTGATACATTAGAGACGGGTGTAAAGGGAGGGAGGAAGGAAGAGAGAGAAGTCGTTACTCCCACACCGCGTTCGAGCGATCACAGCAACTACGCGGCCCAGGGACGTTTATTTCTTCGTCCGACCGTGACCGGGAAGAGCCGAAAGACTCCCACGCTAATGGACATGTGTCGAGCCCTCTCTCGACTTCCCGGGGAGAACAGGAATGGCGGCAAGTGAATGGCTCCGGCTTACCCCCAACACACTCCCCCCCTACCACGGAAAAGTATTCGAGTAAAGCCCAACATTATACAATGCACGTAGTGGATGCCCACAACGAAAACACTAAATAACAGCCGATTGAAATTTTTGATGAAGGGAGCTGATCATGAAGCCTCAAGAATTTCAAGCCGTTAACATGGTTGCTTTATCTACGTCCATCGAAAATGTGTGGAGGCCAGCATAAAATGTTCCGTGGAATAATGAGTGGCAAGAGTCAATAGATGAGTCAACAGATCGATATATACTTCATGGCAGAGTTATTAATAAGCACAATAAGGTGGGGATTAAGTTGGAATGCCTGTATCATGCGCGTAGCTAAAACGTTAACCTTAAGAAAAAGCCTCTTTCCGCGATCGTTACAACTGTTTCTTAACTGCCAGGCAATGATTTCAAACCAGCTTGGCGAACTCCAACACCCGATGAACATTTCAGAAAATTCGCGTGGGTTGAATCTGCGCCGCTAACTCGTTGCATTCTTCTTAACTAACACCAATTGTTTTCAGCAAACGCTAATTGGTTTAGAATGAGTTCATAGTCGCAGAATGCCATGAAATGGTGCTGAGATATCGTGAACTTAACTGCGAATAATTATACTACATAAAGGTTCCATCTAAAAAGATTCTTTAGGTTATGGAAAGTTAATTAATAACGGTTATCCAAGACATTATGCTTATTCACATGTGGTAAGTTGCGAATAATTTCCCAACCAAATTTAGTTGCGGCTATCGATGCATTTGCATAAGTGGGATGTGTTCTTATCACCGGTTGGCGGGATCATTGGCTACTAGTCTGGATACCCCAATTTCACACAATTTCTATACAGCCTGATAACTTGGCGTAACAAGAATAATTAAAAGTAAAAAAAAACAGTAGACAAACCGATGGTCGGTTTATTAGCTAAGAGCCCACCCAATATTAAGCCCAACGACGTGTGGAATTCACACTTCAGAGTAGAGGGCCAGTTAAGCCTGCGATTTCCCAGGATGACCTGGTACCCGAAAAAACACAGTTTGGGTGAAGTCGAGGGTGTCCAGAGGCATTCCCCGGAATCGAACCCGGGCCCTTCGGGTTAGTAGCCCAGAGCTCTACCCACGGAACATCACACCCCTAATTTCAAGTAGACCCTCCGTAATTATTAGAAATGTTTTGAGATTCCAAGATACTCCACACCATTAGCCTATTTAAACTACTACCATAAACACTTACCAAGGAACATAACATACATTTACATGACTCTGAAATCGAACGCAATTACTGAATTCTGACGGAGGCTACAAATTGTGCAAAAATAGGGAGGATTAACTTGGTATACTCGTGCGTCTTCGAAGTTTTGAGCCAGTGAGGCAGTAGAATAAACGCAGCTGTTGTTTATTCCAACACCCCCGAAACCAACACACCTTTGAGCGCATTCCAAAAGTGAGAAAGGGACCACCACTAGGGAGGCGGTAGGAAGTAGGGCAAGGAGAGAATGTCCTCCCACCTCAAGCTGGCGACTCGTTAGAGAAGAAAATTCCGGTGGCACAGCGGAAAACAAGGAAACCCCACTTTCCTACCTTATACCTCTTCTTCCTCTCCGCGACCAGCCCTCACACATCAATCCATCCCACTCCCCGTTCCGCTTTTGTTTTCCACGCTACTCAAGACTCATGCCACACCACACCGTCGGTCGCATCGCCAGCCACATATCACTTAATTAACTTTCCGCAACGTTTCCTAAATTCCCCACCCCGGAACGCCCGTCTCGAAAAACATTTTCGCAAAGATACGCCAAGCATATTAATAGCCTCGACGCTCCTGAATCATCAAATGCCGATCACAAACAACGTAAGGTAAATCCGTACTTGGCCTCGAACGAGAACCGGAAAACGAGACGAATTCATCAGGGAAAGTCTTTTCGAACACGAGCGTTTCATATTTTCTCAGGACCATTTACATGTTTGAAAAAAGTCTGATGGATGAATCTTGAAGCAGATGCTATAATAAAAAAATATAATTGATACAATTCACTATTTTTTGGGATAATATGTGTTATATAGGGAGGGTGGTCTCGGTTTATCATATAAAATGTTTTCCAAGAAACACCATTATTACAGGAAGGATACCTAGTGCAATACCTAAAATAATAACGATGAATTCACTTTACTAATACCTTACGGCCACCGCTATAAGTTGGCTAATGGGAAAACAACCTTTCCCGATAATAGAATTATATTAATTAATATATCAAGTATTTAAAACTTTCACAATTGTGAGTTATGAAACCTCTGGTCACCATACAACGCATGGTCACGAGAAATAATAGGCAATTGTTTCCCGCTAGCAACCAGAATCCCACCCCATTCTGACTTAACGCGAGAGAGCCTGAGCCTTGGTTCCCAATTCAGCAGAGGGAGAAACAGCCTACGAGCGGGTTTGAATTCGGGGAAACTTGATTACCGCGGGGCTGATGGGAAGGGGCGTGCACCAGGGGAGGCGGACAGGTGGCAGCAGTGCTGTCCGAGTGAACTCGCGAGCGCCTCCCGACCCTGCCACCGACCCCGTTTCGTGCACTCACACCTGTCCCATAGAGACCGAAGAGGGACGTTCGAGAACGCTAAGGCAATGACTCTACTTCTGCAACAGCGTGCACTCGACGCCCTGAAAAGCCCTTTTTATAAAACAAGGGTCTTCTATGGTGCATTTGTCTAAGACATGCGTCAAGAAGTACTCCCTAAACGCAAATTTATTTTACTAATGCCTTACGGCTATTATTGAGAAAGATCAGTAATACAATCCGCGGAATCAATACTCATCCGACAGCAGTAGGCGAAACTTCCAGGAGCCAATCAAATCTTTAAGTTGGCTATAGGGAGAAAACAATCTTTCCAGATAATAGGTGTTTTTATTAGACTCTATAAGATGTATTTCAGTAGAAAAAGTGTTGCATGCTTCAGGCGTTATTCTGCGTATAAATAAATTTCAAGGAATGAACAAGGCACACCTACTTAAAAATCTCATGTTTTAGTCATTCTCTACGCGACTAATAAAAAAATCTATCGCGGCGTCCTCTCCACTTCCACTTATGGTTGTTTGTTGTAACGACGTGCTGATCGTTGCTTCGCGATCTCTCCGCCCTTCCATATTAAGCGCGTCAATTTTTAAGCACAAAAATCTCTACGGCAACACCATATGATGAAAAGGAACGGATGGTTCTTGTCTAGACGGCGATATTTATAAAAGGTTACGAACATTCAATTATCCTCCTCTTCAATTCACGACGCTTAAAATTTTTTAGCCTCAAAATTTGTAGGTTTACCAAAAGCAACAAAAATATCTCAAAGCTGACGAAGATTTATTTTTAGGAGTCTACTTTCGGATAAAAACAAACTCAAAAAAAATGTTATTAGGACAAAAGAGGCTGTTTATTTCGCTCTAAAAACCACACCCACTTCATGGAAGACACCATCGGTGTCATCTACCTTCATCGGGCTCTTTTTAAATTTACACTGGAAACCTTTGTTTTGGTCAAGGTTTAACATAGTGTCTAAAAGTGTAAGTTTACTGGCTAATAAAAATTAAATAACATATGCAATATTAACATGAGTCACCTATTAAAAAAATATTTTAGAACTGGCTCCTTAGATGCTATATTTTTGATTCTGGTACTTATTATTACATGGAAATCATAATTTTACTTTTTATTTTTCAACTGGAAAAACAAACTTATCTTACTATGTACCATAAAAACAAATTTAAAATAAGAAATCAATTCTATAGAAGAGCCAATAGCACCTTTAAGGGTATGTTGGACAAATTCTTTCTTCCATTTGAAACCAACATGAACTATAAAGGATAAAATCCAGGATGCATACGCCGAAGAGGGAACTAAGACAAATGAGTTTACTTTGATGATCATTTTACACTCTAAAAATTATTTTGAAAGCATTTGACGGCTATGTTTGGGTGTAATAGTAATATCAGAGTTTGACGCATTAATTTTTAGTAATAACAGTAGACATACCAACACTTTTTTTCATTGAAACTACACGCCCTCTTGTCATAACTATACGCCATGGGCAAAAGGTTTGAATTTCTCACATTAGGAGGCATAAATAACATCGCAGCATTTTACGAACTGTTCATCTTGACAAAACCAAAGTGTTAAACGCAATGTTCACAGATGAACGCGACATCAGACCGAGTTTTCACAAAGAGTGCGTCGTCGCATTCGCCTCGCGAAGTCACGCCCACGAAGGATTACACCTAAATGCTCCGTACCCCTGTTAGCAAGCTCATCGAGGAGACCGGGCGGCAACGCCGCGCATTCAACAGGTGACGTCCCGACAAAGAGGCGAGCAGAAAGGGGGAGCGGTTAGGGGAACGCAGGGGGTGTGTTGGTGAGGGGGCTATTGGAGATGAGAGGCTCGAGGGTGGGTCAACGGCCGAATGAAGGGGAGGGAAACAACACGACCCACTCTGGTGGCGAGAGTCAACAGGGGTTCGCAGGGAGGCCGAGAGGAGGCGGCGATAAGGGGTTACGCAAACCGCAAATGAGACGGAAGAAAAGAAGAGCAATGCAAGGACGGGCTCCATGCACTCGGGGTACAGAGTTAATTATTTCAGCGAAGTGGCCGATATAACATTCGCGCGAACACCAGTTTGGGTAATTCATTACCGTGGGATGCCGATATTAAATTGACTTCCCCTAAATAATTTCAACATTTTCCTCCAAAATGCTATTTTCGTGCCTATTTCTTTTCTTAAAACAACGGCGCACCCTGTGCCACGTAATCCATAAGGCGGCCCACTGACTAGATCAGACGGATTATGAAGTCGTAATCGCTGGGTCTCCGATTAACTCCGCCATTTGAGTGGAATCCAGAAGTGAACGCAAGGTAGGTCTTCAATAAATAAAGCTATAAGTATTTTAACTTACAGCATTTGTAAAATAACGATTGAAAAACATACTTTACTTTAAAAATTACGATTTTATTAATAATTACATGCAAAGAATTCGAGAAAAATTCGTGCACACAAAATTTTCCCGTAACGATATCCAATTCCGATAACTGGTTTCGATTAAAAACAAAGACTTGGGCCTAATTCCTCCTACAAGGACTGTAGGATAATTGCGATGTAGACACATTCTCACCCCATATTTTTGGATACGGATATCGGCTGAACCACGAGCCTGCACATACACGGAGCAGAGACTAATTTTGGCCAGAACTGCCGTTCTCTAGCCACGGGACCGTGGCACGGATAGAGAGAGCTAGGACTATTTTTCTTTATCCTTTACACCTAACACGTGCCACTTGGCCTAATTATTGAAGCAGATGATGTTACCTGGAAAGCACCTCCCACAAAAGGCCTAATGTCTCACACAAAGACTAAGGGGAAATAACTGATGATAAACACCACATTTCCAGTTGAAGAGGGCGGCAGATTAAACATTGCAAAGCCCAAAGAATTTACAAGAATCATGCCAAATGAAAGAGAAAAGTCAGACCAGGTGTCTAAAACCAAACGAAGATCGGGAAAATGAAAACAAAAACGGTAAATTTCACAGGTGGGTATATCTTATAAGTGGTGATTGGCCTGTCAGAAAAGTCCCCATGCCGCTGAAATACCGTTTGAAGGAATTAAGAAAATTACGACATTCTATCTCATTGGGATATGGAAGAAAACCAGGTTCTCAGGCACCTCCCGGGTCTTAATGTCTCTCAAGACACATGGATTGAAGGAGAAATGAAATGAGTGAAAAATAGATAAATCTCCACCAAAATATCGCTTACGCTTCAGTGCATTTTACTGATTTTACTGTTGAATTACTACTGCTGGTTCCAAAAAAGTTTTTTTAATATTCCAATTTGATAAATGCTCACGAAGAACTCTAAAATTACTAAAGTCCACAAAGGAAGAAACGGGTGGACGAAACTTCAACAAAAGATCATTGATTATCACACTTTCTTCATCTGAGCGTGTCTTATTTTTTTATTTCAACATACCAACACTAAAAAAGAATGCATTGGGGAGTCCTTGTCATAAACATGCCATATCCACTAATGCACGAAGTCACTTCGATGACAAGTACCCTTATAGTTTCTGCAGTCTCCGCATCTCGGAGGATTTCTGTTGGTATTCCGATACCATCCTTCTAGTATGTCATATGAGCCTTAAAAGGCAACTCATTGCCGGGGTAGGGTTCTTCCGACCCATTCTCCAGGCCAATATTCTCCCCTTAATTCACATTTACTCCTCTCATAAGAGTCCCACTAGTGCATATCATCAAGCATTTCATGAAGTTAACTCAGGGTCAAACGTTGTCCAAAAGTTTTCATTCACTGACGTCATTTTGCCAAAATGAATACTACTCTACACATTTCCCAGTCAACGATACATTGACAGTAGGTACAATACAGACTTAACTATTGTATTTCTGCTAATCCTTGTGAAATATTATATGGGGTATTAAAAATAATATATTACATTCTACCTCACCTTCATCCAAGGTACGGTAAGTATGTGCCATCAAAAAACATGGTTAACTATGGCACCACGAATCAAAAAATAAAGACGACCTTGGGTGAGGACGTTTACCATGAATCACGAAATTTGCGAACATTCAACAATTTAGAGCTATATTTTTCATTTCGACGGTCACAATTCGTGAAAGACGTACCCAGAAAAACGAGGAAATCTTTCATGAAACCGCTCTCTATTCAGACACTCGTCGGGAATATATCATCCACCCCCTCCTCCTCTCGCTACGCAGAACTCGACGAGCTCACACGAACCACGCCCTCCCCCGCCCGATCCGCCAGCCGTTGCTCCACATTTCGAATATCTTCCATTCCAGGAGGATGGAGGCACGAACGATAATCCATTACACTTTATTGCTAACAGTAATCGATAAAGCGCATTACATTGTCTGCACAAATATCGTAAAGACGTTTCGGAGACTAAATTGACCCGGCGACGGCAAAAAGAGAAGAGAACATTCCGACAGGAAAGAATACGTCGGTAGCATATCGTCAAAAAACAAATCGCTAGATATACCATATTCCACCAATAGAATGCAATAGTTTCGTCGCGTTATAGATTTTCCATGTGCCTTATGATATTTCGCTTTAACCAATTATTTAATGCTCATATCAGATTCTTGGTCGGATGGAAAGACAGCGCCCTGGACTTGAAGAGCTATATCTCGAGTAATAAGACGCAAAGGCCAGCCAGAGGTTTGGCATTTAAAGTCGTTATTAATCTGGAAATTACTGGCATTAACCTCAAGCATTAATCGTCCGCAGAAAAACCCTAAACCATTTTTCATATCGTATGTCCTATAATTGCAGCCATCTGAAGAATAGTGAAGATTGGAAAGCAAGATGACCTCAAATGTTGGAGTAACATCAAAACACATTTACTACTGCAAAGGAGATGGACCTAAAAAGTAGCTTCCTGGGAAAAATCGTACGCAAAAAAAACGAGCAATGAAGTATTGAATGCTAAATGGAATATTTCAAGTGAACTTCGTAAAAGTATTTGTATAATGATGTCCAAAACTTATGACTACATAATTTACAAGGTTAGTTCCTGATATATTCCAAAGGAGATTGGAAGTTGGTTTAGCCTTCACAGATGTAACTTCTTGGTCGCAGAAATGAATTTTCTACCTCCTATTAAAATAAATATCTTAAGCTGCTTCTACCCTTATCCGAGCCTAAAATAATAAGCCAAGGATTCTGGAAGTGAGCCAACTTACGAATACTACCTTCAACCAGAGTGGGGAAAAGAGCGATATAGGGGGATGGGTCTCAATCGGGAGTGAGGGAAACAAAAGAACGGGTAGAATCGAAAGTGCCCGACGAGTGTTAAAAAAGAAGGTAACGGCTAGCGAACGTCGAGGCATTCGCAGATACGGCCTTTATAACCCCGAGCATGCGCGCACACCTACGTGTCACAAGCGCACGCTACGAATATTTTTCGAAACAATCCCTCCACGACACAACCAGTTCCCCTCGGAGAGGAGAGAAGCACGTGAAAGACAAGAGTGGGGAAGAAGAAGAAGAGAGGGTGGACAGCGGAAGGCCATTACCCCGCGAGAAGAGAGACTTGCATCTCCTCCCACTTGAGGAGAGAAATAGAAGGGGAAAAAATTTAAAAGAAGGGGAAACAACTTACTTAGCCATCTTCAGGAGCGCAGTTTGTGGGGAGGGGCAAGAGTAGTAAATAATAAGACGAAGGGGGATGAAATGTGGGGGGCGCAAACAGCGGATCACTTCTCAGTACACCAGTCACGAGCGGGGGAGGAGAGCGGCGAGGATAATGAAAAAATAAAATGAAACGCGAAAGAATTGCAATATACTGGACGGACGGGATGGAGAAATATTTACAAAACCGGGAGGTGGCGGCGGGGGGGAGGCCAATGGGGCGTCTGAGTGACTGAGGGGGAGAGAGCAAAAGGAGGAGGGTTGCAGAGATAGATTCCTCCCTCCCCCTCCCCCCTCCGGGTGGAGCGAGGACGAGGAGGGTTCTCCCCCGACCAGCCAGCTCGCACACGATCTGATTTATTCCGCCACGAGAGAGGGGAAAAAAACCCGGTCGTCGTCCCAGGTCACAACGGCGCCCACGAAGTTCACACCGTGGCATTTTGTTAACATTTCCGGCGTTCAATCCGGCGCTTAATGCCACTCCCGCCTCTAACCAATTTGAGGGCGCGGAGAGAAGAGAAATTGATTATTACACTCTTGTCAGTCCATGGCTGTTGACTCCTAGCGTTCCGACATGCTGAACGAGAGGAGTGCACACTTTTAAAAGGCTGAAATCCCCTTTGTTAAAATTCATTGGAAGTCTTTACTTCGTGGGAGAGGTTGAACTTATGAAAGGATAAAGAGCACTTTTTATTGTACTTTGAGCTTGTTAACTCTTTTTCATGCATGGCTTACTATTAACGAAGTATTCAAAACCTTTGGTTTTACATAAAGTAAAATTTACTTGGACCCAAATACTCCAGACACATAAGGATGTCTTCAATCTATCCGCAGGTATTTGATTACAAACAAACATGCTTTGATCTAGGATGATAAGAAACGGCAATCTATAGGTATGTTAGAGAAGGACAGAGCCCCCTACCATTTACGACGGCTAACCAGGCCGCTCTCTAAGCCAAAGAGAGTGAAAAGTGGACAAGTATCAAAAACAATTTCATACCCATATTAAGAATACTGTACAACCATTTAGGCCATTTCTTGATGATCAAGGTTTACTCGTAGGCCTGGCAACCGTGTCCCATGAGTAGTGTTCCTCAATCGAGAATCCGATACTCCCGGGTCTATCCATGGGCGGACCCGACGATTACAATCGGGCATCCATAAACGAATCCATGGCTATCTGCCAAGCAGCCTCTCGACAGTTAGCCAGAAGCATTGGCATCCATTGGACACGAAGAACTACGGAGAATGATCAAGACTGTGAAAAAGACCAAGAATCAGCCTAAAATCAAGAAAACGGGTCCTTGCGAATTATAATATGCAGAAGGCTAAGGATGAAAAACAGGCAGGTAAATAAAATAAAACGAGATTGATGCATTAGATATGGACAAAGGTCGATGAACGGTTTTCTCCTCCCGGATCCGACAAAACTACGAATGATGAGTTTTACGAACCTAATCGTCGGGATTCTGTTCTTTAAAGAGTAGTGACCCTTGTTCTGTGCGGCCTTCAGACAATTATTTCTACACTAACTAGCATTTTTTTCCCACTTTAGAGCCATCAACAGAACGGCGGCATTTAGTTTCCAGAAGCATTATTTGTTTGAACACTCGTTACTCGCAAAAAGTCAAATACATGAGAGTTACTACCAACACCCCAACATTTCCTAGGGTACACAAAATAGCTGACATTGCATGTTTCTCTTCAAATAACCAATCTTTTTAAAGATGAATTTTGATGAAAATATGAATTTTGATTGAAATTTGAGAAAAATAAGAGAAGAGTTTCATGGAAGAACTAGGACGGGAATCCCCCCAGGCACGAAAAAACGACTCATTCCTTTTATACATAGGACCCTCTAGTTAGCATGTCACTATGAGATAAATATACACCCCCAAGCTACATGGGTGCATTAGACCATCTGGATAAAATAATAGAGATATACTCTATAATATAAAATATTCTCTTTCTTCACTCACATCAATTCACAATCAAAAAAAGGTGAAAGTAGGTACCCCCGAATATATATCAAAAACCTATTTGCTATCCGCATTGCAATAACGACCTCATCCCATTTACACGCAATGAATAAGTGCTGGTGCCATAACATCCGGCCTCACGTCCTTGTGGAGGGTCGCACAGTATGGCATTATGTAAATGGACCTATTTTCTTTGTGAATTCAGAACGCTCATCAATGGACGAGTGAATCCAAAGAACTCTTAACAAATCTTTGAAACCATTATTAAAATGGGTTGAACTAATAAAGCACGATAGAAGAGAATTTCATCGACCAAATTGGAAGCCTAAAGAGTGACATGAAAAGAAATAAACCATGCCATTTCATAAAGTACGTAAGTACATTAAGTAAGTAAGTGAGTGGAGTAAGAAGAACAAACATTCGAAAGAATGCAAGCCATATAAGATAACTCAGACACCAACCCATACTCGAAATACAACAATAAAAATGAAGACGAAGACATTATACGGAATTAACAAAAATACACGGTGAAACCTTCACACTAATATTATAATTTGAAAATACTGGATAAAGGACCGGAAGCAACAGTGAAGAAATCGACACCAAAGCATTGTGTATAAACTTAAGTAAATTAGACAAAAATCGTCAATGCAAAGAACAGGATCTTCAAGCTATTCTAATGAATGGTAGAAAAGGAATGTAAAACAAAAAAGCTCCAAAGGCCGTAATGAATGTTATTGAATAATTAAAAAAATTTAATCACATAGACTCATACACTCAATACTCATACACTCAATCCTCACACGCTCCGTGTGTTTTGAAAGGTGGGAGGCACTCCCTCGACAGAGAAAACCTCCTTCATTACGGCCTTTGGAGCTTTTTTTTGTTTTTTATTCGTGTAACACGGTCGTAGAGCACAAATTGTTTCATATTATGCATGATAGGAA
The DNA here is from genome assembly GCA_002093875.1 of Calopteryx splendens. Lineage (NCBI taxonomy): Eukaryota > Metazoa > Arthropoda > Insecta > Odonata > Calopterygidae > Calopteryx > Calopteryx splendens. Next base: position 727,646 of record LYUA01000075.1, on the reverse strand, counting down.
AGGAATTTAAAAAAATTCGGTGATACAAGTCGACAATGAGACAACAAAACACAGATTAGAAGTTCATGTTAGTTAATTTTCACGAAAAACCATCGCTGAGTGTACGATGGAAGTATTGAGATATCTACCATTGAAATAATTAAAAAGTCAATTTAAGTGCAATAAAAAATAAAAAAACATTAAGAATCGTGATTGAAAAGCCGTATGCATTTTCAAACCCGACAAACAAATTATAAATTTGAATACCTATACAACGAATTCAATGCTAAACTTAATTCGCTTAAATTAAACGACACCGGAGTAAAAACACTTTATAAGAAGGACGACACCATATTTTAGTCATTTTCCCATCCCCAGCGATTATGGCCAAAGGCATTTGGTCAAATTTTGACTTCAGACCTCGTCTCAAGTTGTCTTAAAAAAAGGTTTCAAAACAGGACGATTTATTACATAAAGACAATCTAAGCAAACTACAAAAACGCCTACTACTCACTTCTGAAGATGTTACATAATACACAGTAATCAATACTACGCTGGCATACGTGCAAACACACACTATCTCAAATGTTATCAGCCGCAATTTTGTTTGAGTTCAACAAGTAAAGAGAATGAATCATTTCCTAGAAAGAAAAAGATACGTGAATCCGGAGGCAATAAAACGTTTCAGGATAAGTCGTTAAATAAAATAAAACTGCTTAGAGTAACTTATTGGAGAAAATTTGTCTTTTATTTAAGTTTTCCATAATTAACGTTGCCTCGCAAACAATTTTAAATAACGGACCAAATTTTCCACGAGGAGAACGAAACGATTTTACCATTGCTAAGATCAAACGAGACAACAGACGGGAATTGAGAATAAAAATGGAAAGTTTGAAAGAAAACGCAATAACTTCATTTTCGTCTAGTTTATTTGTCTTTAGAATGGATTTTATGGTAGCCTTAATTCGGCAAGTGATGAAAACTTACCCCTACTCAAGGACGTACAACAAAAGTAAAAATGCCCCTTAAAAACATCCCAAAGAAATAAGTCATCTTAGTGCGCCAACCCGTAAGTTTCAAAAGTGCTTAACGACATCTCGTTATGGAATCGATTTATGAGAGCAAATTTTTTTGGCCACAACTTGTTATCCCAGATTATGTTGCATTTAACGGTTTCGAAAATTTTTAAAAGTACGTGATAAGAGAACTGTTCCACTCGCATGTGTGATTGTTAAACAATATCGCGACACCCATTTGAGAAGAAGGATGCATAATTTATTTGACATATGGATGGAGCAGAATCAGCGCCCTGAAGGATATAGCCTCCTGAGCTCATGAGTCCGGCCCCGGCAGAAGGCATGAGGCAGACGAGTTTTTCTCAATTCTTGACGTATTTTCCTTTATATATTCGTTACTGTCCAAAATACTGTATCCACATCCAAATTGAATTCAACCACATCGTAACAGATTTACAAAACTCATACTATTAATGCAATGCGACAACCTTTGACCCCACCCGAAAGAGGGAGGAAAGGAAATAAGACGAAGAGGGAGAGTGTGTTTTTCATTGATTTCACCCTTTTTTAGTTTTATACTCATTAGTAGATGACAAGTTAAAAACAAACACTAGAAGATAAACGTATCCAAGGATAGATTGTAAATTTTAAAAAATGCCCAATGCATCAAAATTATAATGGTTTAACATGGAGGAGTGAACTGATCACTGACTTTTTAACCCCGAGTAAATAACGATTTATATAATGCTGTGTAATACGGTATTCTATTTAGAAAAATTCTATTTACAACTGCTAAGACGAACAGTCTGATTAAAACTTTTTTGCCAACATGAACAGGAGCGAAGAGGAAAAGCCTGCTACCGGCATTTGCCTACCCTTAATTATTTGTATTGAGGTACGTCACAATGAGTGATGTCTTGAAAACGGCTTATTGCCTATTTAATCGCTATCCATATACTAACTTCCAAGGTCGCGGGATGGAAGTCGATGTCATTTCGGAAGCCCTACGGCACACCATGCTCATTTTACTCTAATCTTGGTTTCTCGGTATTTTGTGAAATAATTTGAGACACCTGCATTAATTGATCGATTGTGACAGAGGGACCCAAATTAAAAATAAAATTCTCCGTAAAACCAGGGATCAAAAACCCCGAACATGGGGTATATTAGGCACAATCAAAACCACTTCACCACACTGCAGAGACGCATAGAATATTTCCTTTCAACATTTTCCTTGGCGGCCTTTGGACGCGCTATTATGTAAAACATAAAATGAAAGGTGGTCGAAAGTTTGCTCGGTCTGTTTCATGGCGGACTTTTTTGAGCCGGGGCCATGCGTCATTGAACAAGGCAACAGGAGAGTTGAAGGATAAAGAGAGAGAGAAAGGGGATTGCGGAGTTTCCACCAGGATGACCCGCATCGAGAGGAAAAGGGGGGAGGACGAGGGAGGCAGGAGGGGAGGAGGTGGTCGCGGCGTGNTGACCCGCATCGAGAGGAAATGGGGGGAGGGCGAGGGAGGCAGGAGGGGAAGAGGTGGTCGCGGCGTGGGAGTGGCTCTACCCCCGAAAGGACACGTGGGCGGGCGAAGTTGCAGGGGGGCAAGAGGTAGCGGTTGGGGGCGAAAACGCCGGGGGATCGGGGCCTGTAGTAGCGGAAACGTCATCCTGGGGACCGGGCCCGAGACCCACGCGGTCGCAAAGTGTCCTAGGCCCGCCAATTTGGGCACAGGTGAGGGAATATGACCGGGAGAGGCGGCAGAGATCGCTCGGCGGCGAGCGGACGGGAGAGAGAGGAGGGTGAGATGCCCGAACAGGGACATGACCGAGAAAGAGCGGGTTCGTGAGGGGCCGTTGCTGGTGTGCGGGAGTAGGGTGGGAGGGGACGAGAAAGTGGGGGAGGTGGCTCCGGGGCACAGCTATGCGGAAGGGGGGAGACGGGCACTCATCGCGAGGGCATGGGAGGAGAGGTCGGTCGGAGGAATCGGCGCTGTAGTAGTCATAGTAAGCATGGAAAAGCATTCCTCCTCCCATGGGCCGTGACGCATTTGTTTTGCATAAATGCGGAGAGCCGGCGCAGGGGAGAGAGACGCGCTCGAGAGGCTTGGGACGCTCACAGAATCCACCCGAACCAAAGCAATGAACGCGAAAGAAGCGGAGGGAAGAAGAAGAGAACGAGTCAAAAACCTCAAACGTGCGCAATAAAAAATCTTCGGCACGAAACGATGCATTCTTCTCCATTCGCATTCCTTCCATTCATTACACCTTGTACAGTGTTGACGAAAGCAGGAATTTCTAGCCTTGGAAACGACATGAAATATTTGCTGACCCGCAACAATGAGTTGGGCAATTATTTCGTCGCTGAAGCTCATATGCGCAAACACCGACCGACCACGACGTCTGAAATTAGGGGACGACAAGACACGGACATGCAGGCAGCAGAAAGTTGAAACAATACCAAGCAAATTCCAAATAATTGGGTTCGCGTAATCCCTTGTGATGGGAATTTGAACTTCACAGCACATGAATGCATATATATTTAACAAATCTGGTGAATAAATTACCAAAAAGAGCATTTTAT
>LYUA01000075.1:713619-724031 GCA_002093875.1 Calopteryx splendens | reverse complement strand
ATATATATTTAACAAATCTGGTGAATAAATTACCAAAAAGAGCATTTTATATGCAAACGGTAATACCATTTCGTACTGAATATGACTATGAAATTTCTAGAGAACCTGCTACAACCAACAGGGTACGATAGTCACAGTTCGATTCCAGGGGAGATTGTACGGATAATACTCAAGGGATATTGCAGTCCCGGTATCGTTTTCAGAACAATACAAATGCAATGCCTCTTTTTCAGAGTATTGTACAGACAAATGAGAGTAAAATGAAGCGACTATATGGGGGAGTATCCTCCCATTATCCGGCGATAAGTTTTAAAGATGTCTAGAGAGATGTAAACACGTGACTTAGGATGAGATCGTACAGTAGTTTCTTTTTCATATTTGTATCAATATCTTAAGTGGCTTTATTTTTTTCCCATTCATCGTCAAAAACCAAACATTAACGGAGAATAAAACATAAGAACACATTAAGAACATAATAAGTATTGAGATGCATTTTAAACTGCATATGGGTATTTTTTCCTGCGCAGAACCTCATAATTATCCTTAACGATGAGGAGATAAATCCAGATAAGAAAACTGTGAGATTATAGCCTATTCACAACTTCGCCAATGCAATTTCTCATTCTAACCGCATGAACAATTCCACCCATTTTCAGGCAGTAGTACTTGATATTTCATCGAAACTAATAACAAGGGGTTAACTATATTCCATGAAATAATGGTATTATGTTTTTCTATCGTTTTATTATTATCGATTCAATATCGTTATTTGAGAAATTGGCCACAGTGGTTGCAGAAGGTTGAAAATAATTTATGTATACTCCATCGACTTTAATCATACAAAAGCTGCGTTCCAATTAATTTTTTTAATCATGAAAGGTCTTTAACGTACAAAAAATAAACTGCAATAGTAAAGTACTTAGCAACATACACATAACTGATTTTAGTATATACATAATTCACTTGAATCATGAAGATTCGTTTTAATGCCGCTTTATTGTGCGTCACATTTAATAATTTTGCTATAAATTACACTTTTAATGCGTCAGCAATACATTTCAAACTCACAACGTCGAAAATTTAAGGAGCTGTCTCCTTTGATTGTATCGAAATCAATATTTAAATAAAAAAGATTTTTAAACGTGTATAGTTTTAGTTACAGCTGTTTTTCTTATAAATAAATACCTGCCCTTGTTATGGCAATTAACAATTATCTTCATTCACTTTGACGCTTAACACCTTTAACAAATATATACTCTAAGTCGTTTATTTACCATTCCGAATAGACACCACACCTAAAATGTATTTCAATTTTACTGAGGTCCCTCCATGTTGCAGTACATCAGAAGGTTTTAAGTTCGCAAATCGACCGATGATAACGACGTGCTGATGCGGATCCGAGATTACATCAAATTTATTGAGGAGTGTTTTACGTAACAAATAGTAATTAAGGAATTTCGAACTATTGAAATGATTGCTACGAAGATAATGTAGCATTTCCTCTTTTCATAAACCTGACCGAAATTTTTAAAAAGTCATATTTGTATCGCCGTAGTTTAATTACGCGATTGATACAGGTCCTTTCTACTTCTGGAGGGTGAACAGCGATGATCAATAGCTATGCTCACCTAACAAACTTGTTATAATCGCTTAACTTTTAGACTTATGGTGACGCCAGATTGCTCTCCAATCGACCGTGCTCTCTTTAATCACCATTACAAATAATATCAGGGCTGGCGCACCTGGCGAAATAATCAACTGCGATCTATGCACAACCAATTTTCAGGCCAAAACTAATTCACTCACACACAAACTTGGCGAGTCAGATTACCGAGACAAAAAATTTGGTTCAGTTTTCTTCATTACCGAGCACACAGGACAAATATTTTAATTCTGCCTATCCCTCCCGGAATATTTTGAACTTCATTCATATTCTCTTATGGACTCGGAATAATTTGCTTCAGCATTACTCTTGCTTCATAAGATAACCTGTGGAACCGCAAATAAATTGCTTAATTACTGCCCTTCATCTCATAATTATAATCGACACCTCAAACATTTGGCTCAGTTTCTAAAGATTTTTCTACGATGAAAAACGCGTTGAAAAGGAAAACAATCTATGCAATTTAGCCCTTACACATAACAACGTCATGAATTTTGGCCAACGGAGAGAGATATGCATAACCCCGCAAAGAAACGTAATGAGAGGGAAATGACTCCATCACGAGGAAACGTGATGCAATTAAGATGGGAGAGGAATGGAAAATGGACGGGGGCCAGAGATACTGTCTTCCACATTGCAAAGAGCATACACAATTAAATTAGCCACGTAGGAACGCGGTTCGAGACTTGCATTTTAACTCCGGCCAGCGTTAAGAGAGCATAAAAATAAGGAGGGATGTTCCAACACCCCCGTCTCATGTACGCCAGTGATTCCGTCGGAGGAGTGAGGAAGAATGCGCCAAGTAGCGAAATAGAGAGAGGGGCCGGAGTGGTGAGCGGGGTGGAATAGACTCAAGGTCATTGGCAAGGGCATGCGAACAATGTAGGAGGGCGGGACACGCGAGCCGTTAATAGTGTTCCTAAGGCCGTAAAAAAATATCCCAAACAACTATTCATTCCATCGACTTACAACATTCACACACCCTGCTCTTTTACATTAACAAGTACAAATAATAGTGCGCGAAACCTCATACTTACCTAAAATAACAATATTAAAAATATCAAAATACAGAACCTCATAAAACAGCTGCTAAAACAGCAGCAGCTGCTAACCTGCTAAAACTGCTCATTCCCTGGGACTATTCAGTAATAACAAAATCATTATGAAACGTATAAAATAAACGAATAAAAGTTTTGTGAAATAGAGACTATTTACGGGGAAAACCCAATAGGAAACTGAATACGAATAATGGGAAACTTGCCGATATTACATTGAAGAAACCGACACGAAACACGTAGTGGCAATGGGGTCGTTCTCTCTGAAGCGAAATATCAATTTTATTCACGAATTCAATAAATAGATTTTAAAAATTGTTTTAGAATATATTTCTTCTGGAGTAATCCAGAGACTTTTAAACAAAAATGTGTTTTCCTTGAAGTTACCGCTCACCCCGTTAACAGTCCTACGTCGTCATACTGAGTCGGGAAAGGGTCGCCACAACGGCTAGGCACGACAAAAAAATGCCGTGCGCACCGCGGCGATTGGATGAAACCTACTTGTGACGTAACAACAATCGCTCAGCCCCTTCAGCTAAAGGGTTATTCGATTCGATGTTTAGCCGCCTATGACTCGGAAACTAGGCGGCAGTAAAAAAAGTTGTGAACGATCTCATTCCAGATGTAATCCGAAACATTCTCGTCTGTGAAGCACTTTACCTCTAGTAGAATCGTGCAAATATGTCATCGCTACTTTAGGTTTCAAATTGGCACGGGCAGAGTGAGTGAGCACTCAATTCGGTCAGATTCATCCCACACTAAGTGAACTATTAGTATAAAAAATATAAGAAACATACAAGCAAAAAATTAACAGATAATAACCACTATTGTGAAATATATGGAAAAAAAGATCCTGCGAATATATGTGTAACACAATTACGATGGGTACTTGAAAATTTTGTTGGAGTAAGAAAACTGCGCATTTTTCAGCATCGGCACAAATAGCATGCAAAGGCAAGGAAAGCCAAACGAAATTAACGACGCAAGAAGAGAGATTAGTATTCACCGCCGAGTTCAGAATTTGAAAAAACCAAGGAAACCACGGATACGACAGAGAGCGGTGTGGGGATTTGGATTGATTTCATTATCATTTCGATGGGTTCATTACGCTCCTCGAATTTAAATAAATACTCACAGTTACAACACCGCATGCTAGTAGGAATGTTAAAATAACTCGGAACCAATCAAAATGAACGACCATCGACGGCTTCAGTTTAGGGGACGATGAAATCGGAACACAATAAATGAAATATGTTCACAAACTGTGAAACGAAAAAAGAATAATATAATTTGAAAGAAGGGCTCCACTAAATATTATGGAAATTATTCATCAATAAAGTTAAATAAAACTTCACCCACAGGATAATTAGCTTCCGAAAAGGAATAAGAGTTTATCCTCGCGATCAAACTTTGGCTTGGGAAAGGAGTGAAATGTTTTATTAAATTCGAATCCTCTTATTATGCGAAGTAATTGATCGAAATAAATTATCGTACCGGAAATTATTTTTCGTTCTTGGACTAGGTTCAAACATGAATTGCGCTTGGGGGAACTGTTCAGAAAGACCTACTGGGGAACGCTTATTCGGAAGTGATGAAAAATAATTTAAATAAAGATTTTACAACTATGAATAGTACGGTTTCAACAGTCAATTTTGGGTATAATAAACAATACAGCATGGATTTGCCGGATGAAGGTCAAAAATATTTTTTTGCTGCTTTGAAACAACATATCTGCTTCAATAAGAAGGTAAATTCCATTATAGCGAAAATTGTTCTTCACGACAACCTCTGGCGTGTGGTAATGATGGCATATAATTAAACGATAGGTACACATCGACCTACCCGGGTAAAATCGTGTACATCCAAAAGAACGTAATTCTCAAATGTAAGACCAACGAGAATAGTGCTCCAAAAAGACTTCACTATGGATGGATGCGTACTTGAAATTTTTCATAATTTATCTTTCCAATTGGAACTAAAGGGCTTGTTGGCCATTAAATAAGCTTTTGCAGTGGGCACACGCAATTCGTGGCTATTCGGTGTTTAATGCGAAAGCATGTTTACTATGTACTAGAACCGGCCTCAAAAAATGCAAACTGCAGTAAATTTCTTTAAATTGCCCTATTTAACCCATCCAAAATAAACCTTTTTCTTAAATTTGGGTGAAAAACTAAAAATTTAAATAATTTTAGGAATTTTATTGCTCCTGTTGCGCTCAATATTTATCAGCGCTGGCAGGAAAAACGCAACGTTAATTGGAATTTCTAAGTATCACTCCGAGTATCATACTCCCCTAAATATAACTTCGTTCTATTTCTAAACGCACCATGCGCAATACTAAATATGTATGTCTTCTGTTGGCCTATGAAGTAAGACCACAGTAGAGCAGTGAGCCCGCGAACAATGACCCAAGATCCTAATTCGGTGTCAGCCTACTAACAGGATTAAGAAAAACGACGGAACAGATGATAAGAGAGTGTGCGGAGGGAAAGCCCGTTTTACTCGGGTCAAATCTTGATGAAGAAATCTGGAGGGATTCAAAGGCACGGAGAGGGTAGGCGGGAGTGGAGACGCTGGGAAGGGAAGGCATTACGAGGAAAGATCGAATGAGACGGCGAAATGACAGGTTGATGCGAGGAAAGATGGTAAGTTGGTTTGAGGGGAAGATGGCAAGAGAGGCTTGAAAGGAGGAAGAGGGGTTGGTGGTTAGAGGAAATGAACCAAGCGAGTTTTAAAGGAGACGGGGTGAGGGAAAGGGAGGCTGGGGGGCTAAAAAAAAATACGGACGCCACTGCCGCCGCAAGAGACATGCCGAGAATCCACCTTTTTTGGGCATATAATACCCGCCTGGTCACAGGCGTCGTCAGGGCGGTGACAAGGTGACGGTGTAGATGGTGGTGTCCCATGAGAAGTGATGTGATTCCACAAGACGTGAGACACCCAACACCTTGACCCGATTGGCTGCCAGGAGAGAATTTCTCCAGAGACATTTTATTTTTCCACCTACTGACGCCGACCGAGTTGGGGAATGGTTTTCAAGTACATTTATTTGTTAATTATGCCTACAGCCTTTTGTGCTAGGAATTAATCAACTGCTGACGTAGTCGATTAGCATTCCTTGAGGCCGCCCCCCGCTCATCATTACTGCTTACCAGGGCACACACATTACTCCCCTCAGATCAACTCTGAGGCAAGATGAAAAGGGTTAGGATATCAGCCGATTCAATCTTGGTGTCATGTTGTGCCGAATAAAGTAATTTTATAATAACTGATAAAATCGAAAAACATATTGTAATTCTTATCCCAAAAACTCACGGTTTCCATTTTGTACGGTAAAAATTCTTAATAAGTTACAAATACGAGTTTCCTACAATTAATATAAATTTCATTCAAAATGGTTCAAATTAGCTTTAAGGAATTCATCGCGATTAACAGAAGCACGATAATAAGTAACTCATTACATCTTTTTTTTAAAACAACCGCTCACACCCACCACTCGGCCAATTTTAGACGCAATTACGGCTTCAAATATTAACCTGCATTTACTTTTATTCTCTTGTCCACTCTGTCCGCAACATGTGCATGCCGGAGTGCGGGGAAGCAAATAATCGCTTGATTAGCGATTACATTATTTCATTTATTAGTAAACGTAAAAAAGATAACTTACCTTGACTATAGTTTATGACTTCCGAAAACAATGTGAAGCGGTTTGCTATCATCTCTATGACTCTTGGTCAATTCACTCCCTAGAATAACCGAGGAGGAAAGTATTCCCACAAAAACAACACAAACTTTTCATAAACGCAATCTCCGACAGCTGAAAAATATCTTACAAGAAAAGTGAATGATAAATATGAACTTTCTATAAAACCTCCATTAGGTTTTTAAGGATGATATAATTATGGAAGCAGTAATTGGGTTGCAGCGATAATTACGCCCTTCCACGGCGGCGACACCTACTCCAGCTCTCAAAGGAGTGCAGAATTGGTCGTTGAAATCCTTAGAAGGCATCCTCGGAACACAATATGCAAAATATGCATCTGTTTATTCTCAACTTTTCTCAAGATAGATGCCTTCCGTATGGTTTTGATATGCGAAAGACAATAAGCCTCAAATAATTAATTAATTCACATATCAGTTCAGATTCCATAAGAGGCACTTCACCACGCAGCCAACGTGTTCTCATTTGATGATCCGTTCGAACCCGTGCATTTACGGGCTCAAGCGCCCGTGTTCGAACGGAAAAGTTACCCATTAAATTCCATAAATGCGAAACACTAATACCATACAATCCTAAAGCTACCAGCCTTTTCATGGAATAACTAATGGCGTAAGTCAGTTTAAATAAGTGTTTTGACTTTTATTAACAAGCAAAATATTGCAAATATTGAAAGTATTGCAACTATCATCTTGCAAAACTTACTTGCAACTATCCATATGATTGCAGGGACTCATTTAATAGTAAATAACCATTATTGATAATTTAATACCATTCACCAGTAAGTAAACAACCACTTGTTTACATGACACGGGTAATAGGAAGGAGGGGTACATAGAATCTTTTGTAGATATTTAGTGCCCCCATAAATATCTACAATTATTTATTTTGTTAGTCTTGGCTATTAAAACTACCCAAATCTGTTCGAAGAAAATCACATCCCTTGAAAAAAAGCAGGGTTAACAGAGAACAAATGATTAATGAGATGATTCCGTTGGTCTTTTGCCTCTCACTTTACCCGACGACATCGGCCTGTCGGGGTTCATGCTACCATTCAAACGAAAAAGAGAGATCGATCTACGTGGCTAAAAATGTTCCATGTTTACAACGAGATGATAATACACTAAGTTTCCCCGATTGATATTGAATCACATTTCAACTCGGCATCTATACATAAAACAAGTAATACTTTTTACCTTGACATTGGATTGTCTCTAATGGGCGTTCCACAGATTTGACTTGAAACAACCTTGCCGTATCTTTGAAGAGAGAAAATATAAAAAATGCGTCCGGTAACAATAGTCTAGACCGATAAATGCTGCCACTGAAGGAATATTTCGAGAATTGTATATGCCCACACTGAAAAACATGACTAATGCAGCGCCTTTTATTTGTTAAATAAACGATTAATCGAGCAATAATATTATATAAGGTATATTTACGATTTAGAGAAAGCGTTATTCTCCTTGGGCGCTTATTAAACTCACTCGTATCACAACGTATTCTTGCTGAAAAATATTTATCACGTCCATTAAAATTAGCATTTATCTTTGGTAAAAATGTTAGAATACCACATTTTCAAAAGGTTAGGTCAATAATTACTTAAATTCAATACATTCGAGTTTCACTTGCAAACAAAGGAACTTGTTCCTTAATATCATGTACTTGTTTTATATCCCACGTTCGAATTTTAATTTCAATTCCAAAAGGCAATGCCATGAAACACTATGCCGATAGCATACAATTCAACCACCTTTTAGCAGAAAAAATATGGAAATATTATTAATAGAAAATAATAAGCGCGCGGTGCACACACTCAACTTAATATTATGGACTCGAAGCCAACGCCAAATGGCTAGTCCTCCAAGTATTGGAATTACAGCGTTAACTACCATTTATTTACTTTATATATATGCATATACGATATTACGATCGAAAGACCAGGACAAAGTACGTACTAAAACGAAGCAAAAAATAATGTTCAGCGAGAAAAGGAAACAGCGGAGCAGCCGGCCCAAATGAAAACATGCTAAATTGTCGTATAAACGAACACTCCCATAATAAAAGCAAGTTTTGGGAATGAAGGCACTATAAGTGAGGCAATCAAAACATGACATTTACGATACAAAAGATAAAATTTTATACGGATAACTAAAACAAAGCTACATATTTAAAAGGGCATTAGGAATAGAATATTTGTCATGCCCCTTGTACCTCCTGATTAGTACATTATCTAGTTCTCGTTCGTTCCGCAGTGAATTAAAAATGGCCATCAATCAAATTTCTCTCAAAGAGAAAGGAAAAATAATTCACTTAGAGCTACCCTTAGCTAATCAGCATAATTGTAAAATGTGCTTTTTAATGCGTTGTAAAGGTGTTTATAGTTACAAAGGAGAACATTCAAAGACCATAATTAACACCAAAGAACTTTCATTCAGAGCACTAATAACAACCAAAGATACATCAACGGGACGGTCAAAACCCATATTTTCAAAACCAATGGGGATATTAGAAAAACAAATGAGAGCAAGCAATATGTATTGTTTTCAAAGAGAATTCACAATGGGCTCGTTTGATATTATTTTACTGCCGTAACAGTTTAAAAACAAAAATACCCGTATTTTCCGTTTTTCCACATTTTACCAGGTTTCCGAGTTTTACGCGGCTAAACATCGAAGCGAATAATCCATTTGCAGGAGGGCGCGCTGAATCGGTTAAGTGACTGAGTCTCTGATGACGCAGAAACTATAGCGGAGCGAGAGACTTATGGATTTTTTCATTTTCTCTTTACGAGAAAACGGATGACCGCAGATCGGATGATCTCTTTTTAGTAAAAGTCATCCTTTGGATCTCTCCATTGAATTCATTTAAAAAATTGATATTTCGCGACAGTGTTCGAATAAATCAATATCCTCGCACTTTTCTACACGGCGTATTCCATGCATACAAATCACAAAATAGCTAGCGCAGGATCTCTAAATTATACCACAACATTCGGAAGCGCCGTCCACTTTTAACGTTCAAAATAATCGTAGATTACAATTCTAATGCAGCCTATTGGACTATAATAACAATTGTATTGAATTGCAGAAAATGAGATTTTTAATTAGCCGGAGAGAAAAATTTTCCATAAGATCGGAAGTTGGCTTACGCAAATAAATTCGTGTGAAGTGACATGAACAGTGATTCACAATAAACTTACACAGTGGAGAGTCTCCACAGGTTGTTCGAACGATAAAAGCGGTATCATGCGCCCCCGCGCCCGCCCACCGCGAAGGGCTTCCCCGCCAGAATATCCGAATTCGGGCAAGGGGACGGAAGGGCGAGTAGGAGTGGTGTGGGCGAGGGTAACGGCCAGCGGAAACCAAGTCGGGGGAGAGCGCACGTGCTCATTTTCAACCTGATCAGCACCGTCGACCAAGCGTTCCTCATTTTTTTCCGGCCTATTGAGGGAGAGGACGGACGGGCTAATAAACTGTCCGTTTTCGCTAAATGGCTCCACTTATTGGTAATTTTCTCCCCCACAAGCGTTTCATAGAAAGGTAACCTTATATGGTTAGGAAACGACCCGGAAGGTTCCCTCACCTAACCTATAAATATCAGCCCAGAAAAAAATGATCACCTGAAATGACTTGACATCGTTTCCAAGTTCCTTCATCAACATTTACATACGACTTCTAATTATGATAAACAGCCACACAAATGCACTACACTGGTAGAAAAACAAAAAAAGACGTGGAAAATAACCTTAAGACGTCGGCGCACTCAAAAAATCCAACACTACTTTTTTTACAAAAAATTATTTTAAAAATCGAGCAATACTAGCCTTTTGCAATGGAAAAACTATGGATATACAGGTACGATCAATCAGATTTGGCTAGCCAACCTCTCATATCAAAATTAATTAATACATCTTGATTAACAATCATCTTTACCAAGTGAATTGTGCAAGTTCCATAATCTGGGGAGATTATAT
>LYUA01000075.1:681869-702114 GCA_002093875.1 Calopteryx splendens | reverse complement strand
ACAAGCCGGAATGGATAAAGGCATAACCCCCCCCCCCCCCTCTGCCACACATCCTAGCGACGGCTTGCGGGGTATCTTATAGATTTAGAAACTGCCAATGAAAATAAACCTTCCAGCACTTAGCGCATCCACTTCCCGGGGTATCCGGTTTATTATGGTCTAGATTATAGTTACGATTATTTTAAAAGACTTGAAAATTGACTATTTAGCTTTGAGAAACTAGCTTCTAGTTGAGAACCGAAAAGATGACCTCGTGCGAGTATGAATCCGCAACTTCACCACGATGAAAAAAATGAAGCACTCGAGAGATGGGGATACTCGGAAGCAAGTGGGTTGATAGGACCTGATCTTAGTCCTCCACTTTTGGAAATCTCACATGAACAAGGAGGCTGGATGGATGTAGTCGTACACAATCATCGGTTTCCCAACGCCGTGCGTTCGTCTTTTCTCTCTCTCTCCCACCTACCACTCCCTCCCACAATCTCTCTCCCCTCCATCCTCTTCTTCTTAGGCTCAAATAACCACCAAAAGCGGAGTCGAGAGATAGCCTGAGGCTACGTTTACACTCTAGCGCGCGCACACGCACACAAACACGCATTCTCTCAGCGTGCGTGCAACCTCCTTCACGTCTCCTCCCACCCCCACTTGCCCTCCCTCTCCTCCCCGTGACCCACATGGCAGATGCACGGAGAGAGGAGGGGGCAGGAGAGTGGGGAATCGGGTATGTATGGTTCGAGGGAGTGGACGGAGGAGGCGAAAGGATAGAATCCCTTGGGCACGGGGCTAAGCGTGGCAGAGGAGGGAATGGGATGGAGGGGGAGGGATAAAGCAAGATATGTCAGGGCAGAGCGCGAGAAACACGGCCGCCGCCTCCCGCGGAGCAAGGGTCCCAGGGCTGCTGCCTCCAAAGGCCTTATAAGGGAAGGAAGGAATGTGTTATGCAGGATGGGGTGAGGAGTGATTGCTAGTGGGGGAGGGGAAGGAGTGGGAAACGTTGGCGCGAAGGGGGGGGGGGNGGGGGGGGGCAGAGGGAGGAGCAGAGGGCCTCTAAAAAGGAGCAGCATCGAAGGAAATGCGAGGTCCGCTAAGGCACTGACTACTTGGCCGATCGTGAAACTAAACTCGGCCGTGATATCAAAAGCCGTTCCACACGGCCTAAAGAAAGTCAGCACGGCGGTCCCGATTTGGGCAAGGGAGACGGAGAAACAAGCGAATTATGAAAACCAAACAAGCTGCCTTGGAATATTACATTCTCTGGCTTCTGTCCAGCACTCCTGATATGGCATTTGATAATACTTAGCAGCTCGATGCTATCTTGATATACCGCCTAAAGCACCACGTTTCAAAATCATGCTTCATATTAACTTGTCCCAAACCAACAATCCAAAAGTTAGCTAGAAATAAACTTTTGACTTTTAACTTAAAAAAACCTACCTCATGCAAGGCAATTTTAAGCCCAAGTTTCCTGAATAAATTACGAAAAGTCTGCAATTAACTCTATCCCCAATCACGCTACAGTTCTACAGACATCCAAAACAGGACAGAAGGTTTATATACAATGCTATTACTAGATAATAAAAACAACCACCACCACCCTCGCTAGAACGAACGAGACCGACAAATGCATAAGATTAAAGCCAAATCAGAGCAAGGCAAAAATGAGGCAACAGTAAGGCCAATCGAGTTTAAATGAATCTGACTGGATGCCGAGAACTTTCACCTGGGCGGAATAAAATATCTCATCAGGGGTAATATGCCGGCGCTCTGAGATACGTCGCAAGTGACAAAAGGCTGGCACATTTTTAATGAGTAAAAAACACGGATCTACAGGTGCGTGCCCCGTGCACACAGGAAATATCACCCCACTGCCCATTTTTAGGGAGCTATCCGCACAAGAACACTCATTTCCTTGAGAGAGGAAGGAATTTGAGCAGATCACCAAGCCCTTACTCGCGAAAAGTCGAGTTATCAAGGCTCCATACTTGAATGAGACTCATTTTCGCTACGAATGCTCCGTATTCTCTTTTGGCATGGTAACTACTTCATTCACTCTAATTTAGTTTCCATTCCATTACACGAAGAAGAGAAATTATGGTAATAAATTAAGTAAAATTTAGCGAATGTATGAAGTAGGACTTTAACTCAATTTAATTTTATAATTAACAGTCTTAAGAGCGAATTAATCAAGTGTGTTGATGGACTGTAACCCTCGACCTAAATACATATACAACTATGTTATAAAGGAAACTTTTACAATAATAATGCATGGTGAAGTAATTACTTACATGGATTGAAGCATGGTACGGAATGAGTATGATATTCCATTTACCAATTCCAAAAAACTTTACATGCTGTCCGAAAAAAAACCTATTATTCACTAGATAAAATGAGAAAAAATCTTGCTGTGGGAATAAGTCTATGCAACGCCATCGTGTTACAACTCCTATGTTGTCCTACTTCTAAGACTAAAAGCCAATTTTTAAGGAGAAATTAAAGCTCCGAATGCCATATGTAATACCCTCTCCACGGCAAAAATGTCTTTGACAAAGCTCCCTTAAAACACTGTTTTTGGCCATGAACCAATTCCTTGCATTTTTCAGGTTTCCCGTGGGGTAACTTTTAATTTTCTTTGATCTGCACAAGCGCTTCACACAGTTAACCCCAAGCACGCTGCGATAGGAAACGACCGAACAATGCGATGATACCGGGCAAATTAGTAGGGCAGCTATCACCGATGCATCATCAGTCGAAGGGAGGGAAAGAAAAAAGATGCCAGTGAACTGAATGTTCTACCGCGGCCCTTTTTTCCCTACCTTCGCGACGAGTGGAAGATATCGAGGGATGAAGGGTATGGGGAAAGGTGCACAGCTCGAAATGGATGACGCACTGCACCTGGCTCCTAAAAGGTCCAACCAGGACAGGAAAACAAAACGATCCATTCCCATAGGCGTTACTGAATACAAGAGAACTCTGTAGCCCAGCGGAAAAGCTTACGGCCACCAGCTCTGCGAGGTCCGGGGTTCAAACCTTAAGTGATGTCTTCGCATAACCCCTTCTCCAATTAAACAACTATTTTCCAAAAACCTGAACTTCACAGGATACCGCAGACGGCACGGGGAAAGTAACTGTCCCATTAACCGAAGTAAAAATTTCACATGCTATAGTGAATTGTCGTCAGATTTACACAAATATAAAAACCAATAGATAATCTCTAAGTTTAATATTATGGTGGCAATGCTACTCTTAAATAAAAAAATAAAATGCATTAACGTTACAGGTTCGCATAGCGAACGAAAGGTAGATATTAATTATCCAGTAACTGAAGCAAAAAAAAAACTGACTCCTCATTCACTGAAAGCTACACAGTCTCCATATTCTGGGTACACGGACAACTGAATACTATTATTAACCTTTCTTACTGCTTTGTCAACTATATGGCTAAAACATTGCAAATCTTTGCAGGTATTCAAAGGAAAATTATATAATACCTTGATCCGAATATAACCAGTGACGCAATAGTTGGTGCAGAACTTAAAAATGTTATATATCTCATGTCCTTGCTGAAAATTATATTTTAATTGTATACTCAATTAATTTTGCGGAAGTGTTTTATTTATTTATAATCAGGAAAAATTTGATTTCAATTATATGTAAGGATTTATGCATAAAAAAGTTATGTATACGTATACATTTATTTCTGGTGCGGCAAAAGTGAGGCTGCTTGCGAGTTTGTCGCCTATTGGCCGACAATTTGTATTCTCTTGTTTCTGTGTTCCCCCTTTGATTAAGCATGTATTCAACTGCACACCACATTTTAATTTCTCCCTCTGCTCTAAGGGGCAATTGTACTCGGAGCATTACAATACATTCTTATTATTGTTATTCATTCTTTACACGAATCATAACTTGAAATAATAATTTCTACCTAACAAGCCATATATTGCTAATTGTTTTACATTACACTCGCCAATTTATAACTCTGACAAAGAGCACATAGAACAGGATACAAGATTTTTTTTAAATTTCAGTATCATGATTAGATGAATCATAACCTAAAATTACGTCACTCTGGCTTTCAAACACTCCCGCCACACATTTTTAAGGTTTGAAAATCGATCGAGAGGCGTAATGATAAGAGTTAGGCTTGAATATAATTATGACTTGGAAAAATAAATTATTTCGGCAAGATTCTTTATCCAGACCAAGTTATCACACAGAATCATCGAGGATTACACCATGGCATCGCTCCAAAAATGAAGCCGGTGATTCTACCCCTTCTCATATGATAATACATATTAGTTACGGGGCATTTATTATCTGTAAATCTAAAACATCCAAGCTTAAATTTCAAGAAATAAATCCTTTTCGTAAAAATAAAAAATGAAACGACTAAAAAGTTATGCGTAATAACTAACAATTATGCATAACATGACTCCAACTAAAGAGGTTATACGCCAGTTAATGTCGTTACTCCGCTAATATCAATACCAATTAATGTTTACTATAAAATAGGTCGAAGCAGCTATCTGAGAAAAGTCACAAGACAAAAAAGATTATATCCACACGACACATGCCTTAAACGAAGCGTTTATGCTTTTTCGATTTTGAGAATTCCCCATCTCATTAAAAAATATTCCCACATTTCAGTTAACTTTGAAATGCCAAATTGTGTACAAACTGGAAATATTCCACCACTACAGTAAAGCTAGTTTTCAGAGGCATTAGTATGACGTCAAAAAATCGGGGTCCAATAATTATTCCATGAACTTCATGAAGTTTCTAACTCAGAACATTCCCGTTCTATTACAGCATACAATATGCTGCTACGAAAAAACTGTTATACACCAAAATACTGCAACAGAAAATAGTAATCAGTGGTCCAGAGAGGCCAACCGGTTATCGACGGTAAATACAACAAGTATTACATTAGAGTTTTTAATAGCAATATCAAACCACAATATAAGAACTAAACAGAAAATCTGCGTCGTTGACTGACCAAGTTAGGAAAAGGAGGAAGGAATGAGTTTTTAATAATCCTGGAGCATTATTATAATTTGGGGAAGACAGTATCCCACACTCATGACCCAATTGGCGGCCCTGCTACAAGAGGTTGGTGATCCAGGTGCACTACAACAATAACTTCTTCCGTTAACAAATCAAGAGCGAGAGAGAGGACATACAATTAAGCACGTGAGGAAAACAAAAAAATCATTTTAGAATGGGGTCGCACCTGGTCTTCACTGACACCATATGAAACGTACTACCAACCAACATGGATAAATAATAGTTTTCTTTATCATATTAATTCAAAAAGGCAAAAAATTCCGGACGCAGGTCATTCTAAAAGCATTACGATATAAGTTCCCTTTGAACCGTACATTGACTTAAAATAACCGCCTTACAATATCTGGAGTAGTCATCAATAAAGTTAAATTACCTCAAAATTAACATTAGAAATATCCTTATAAAAAAATAAAACTTTATGTATGGCTAGCTTTTACTGCGCCCAAAAAATGAAAGGTACTGTTGGTAGCCATGCAAAAACCCTTGTTTTTCAAGGCCGAATTACAGGCATGTAAATAAAGATCACAATTTAACGGTTGGCAGATCATGATAGCCAAAACAAAACATATCGACTAGTGTATTACAGCAGGACACTGGAAGAGTATTTTCTGTCAGAAGGAATTACTTGCAATGCATGAATTACCTGTAAAAAATAGTTTTCTCATCTTAAGCTACAACTTACTACGACTAAGATTCTACTTTACCATCATAAAACTTTGATTCTATCATATCAAACTACAAATTGATTCTGCATCAAATACAAAACATAATAATGGGACAATTAACCAAAGTTATTTGATGGTCATTCATTAAAATCACAAATTTTCCATTGTATAACTACAGCACGACGACTTATAGCTCTTTTCTTTCACCCCCTAATCTTGAAGCAACGACGCCCAATTTTAACATTAATTTTAAATTAAGAAATTATCGCTTCACTCACAAATCTAAAAACTCAAAACACTACAGAGAATTCGACGAAACTGATAAGTACCTGCAGATGCTAATGCGTCGAAACATTGTCAGCTTAATGTAAAAATAACCACCCAATCCTGCAGCGTGAAAACTAATGTTGTGAAACATGATTCAGAAACATGTTAAACAGATCCGTGAACCACAAAATACTTTAACCCGTGTTCGAATTTCTAGGGGTTGTTCCATGCTATGAGCAGTCACGAAAAATGTATATGGCTACGAAATGAGTACGCCACATGCCCTAGAGTAGCAGCCCGATGTGTGGTTAATGCCTATACCGCCCCACCCCACGAAAAAGCGTTCAGATATAGATTACTTTAAAATATCGTACCTGGGCGTGGTTTTCACTTAATGTTTTGCAAAATCTGAAAAACTCATTCCTGTGAACTTGAAATTCTTTTCAAGATGTGAGAAGTTGGAAACAAACGTATAACACACGGGACGTGAGTAAACTCAGAATACTCATGTACCTATCAAGAGTTAACGATCATATGGAATACCCTCACTGCTGGATCATAAAAAAAAATCATATTCCCACCTACAAATAAAATTCGGGACATATGCATAACAAAAACCGTAACTTAAATTTACAGATAACTTTCTATTTTTTTTGTTTCTCTAACAAGAATCAACCGAACAGGCATTGGTCGCCTTATAATTTTGTTCCAAAAATACCAAAATATCATATTCTACATCATATAGTACAGACATTTCTTTAAATGGGGAAACCTCAATCGAAAAGTACCTCAAAAAATTTTAATGCTGCCTCAATGTCGTTTATTGAAAGCCAAGCACCAATTATTCAAAATAAAATCAAAGATTTAACTATTACGTGATTAAAAATGTTAAGATTAAGCTGAAACATTCCCAATGTGGGTAAGTCACTCAAACAAAGATGCACATGGGATACTTACGTATATCAAGCCGGAGTAGTACCGATCCTTGAGGTTGTGCAGTACAGATGCTTCATTCAAGCAGGTGAGCTCTGCCATATCCTCCACTTTGTCAAATTTAGGCGGATTCATTTTCTGAATATCATCCTTAGCAACTAGTTGACGTTTACCGGTTTCCACAATTTCCACATCAACTTCATCTCCACGTTCGCCTTTAATGCTCGCAGAGACAAATCCATGTGCTTCATGTGGAACCCACACAAGTCTTTTTTGAGTCCATTCCGCTTGTGTAGCTGGATCATTAAATACATTTCTATCGACAGAGAGATATTTCAAGTCTGGATCGGACCGGTCAACTTTCGTTTCACTATCCGCCATGTTGAATAAGCGATGTTTTACCTGTCACTAAAGTAACACACTATTCTCTTAATATTTTCCCGTTCACTGACTATCAGTTTATTCGTCAAAAGCGAACAAATAAGTCTTACTAACGATGGCTAATGACTAATGCACTAGAATTATGTATACAGTGCTCCGCAATGGACGACAGCCGACCGACTACACTGACAGTTGAACTGTGAGATGTACGCGAATGAGCAGAGCTCCACCGGCCGACGCCCGCCTCACTCGGTCACGTGACCTCAACTTCAACCGTTGGGCGTAATTTAGCGCCGAGAAATACCATAAATTCCATCCTTGACGTGCTTACGCGGGACATTCTGCGGGAATGAATAATTTTCCGTAATTCTCACGTTATTAAATCAGGCAACTGATATGTTGCTCCAAATGTAACTATAATGTTGCAACAATCTTAAGCAACCCACGGGTAAATAAAAACATTATAATAGATAATAAATTGATTTTTTTATCTGGTAATCATAGGCATTAAGTTTTGAAACTATTGAGATATTTGGGGAGTCTAAAATGGGTGGCTTCTAGCACATGGTTATTCCACAAGAAAAATAAATAATTCACATGTTTCATATTTTTTACTCCAATAAAAGATTTCAACTACAAATAATTCATTTTTTCACAATACTGTATTCATTTAGCTGATACACTACACAATTAATAACCTACAACTTTCTGCATAGACAATGTTCACATGTACAGGAATTCAAAATTTGTATTTGCCACATGGCTCTCCAGAAAATGGTACATATACAACGTATTTGTGCCAGGTACAACGCCTAATAAAAATTAATCATGGCTTAGAAATAACTCAAAACGAGATAACAAATCTTAATATCACTGTTTTCCTGGCAATTCTTATGCTATTTCCTATTGTACAACTTCAATATATATCATTGACTTTCACAAATAACATGGTTTCCATCAAATTCTGCTGAAACAATATGCCACTATAAAAAAATTGTCTCATCACATAGCTACATCCAAGAAGCACTCCACTGGATTTAAGACAACCACCACCTTAAAACAAGCCTCACATAAATACAAGTCATGAGTTCACTTGGTTAAGGCCTATGGTACCAGCATGACTGGTTAAAAAAGTCTAAAAAAAAACAAAAAGTGAACATGAAACATGGCACTATAAAAGCACTCAGTGGAGAAATAAATTTTTTCTTAGCTTTGGTGTTTAATAAACACTGAATAAGGTAAGCTGTCATAAAAATACAATAAAAACAAAGCTGACATCTACAGCCAGGCTACTATTTCAAACAGTAAATAAATAATATGTAGAAAATTTTACCGACTATAGCATTTTCTAAGGCTTCATCTTATTCAAAATGCACAATTTTGCTGGAAAAACACTGAGTGGGCATTTAACTTTCTGGTTAGGCACAGACACATTCATTCACCTTGAAATCACAAAAGCCATCCACCCAATAATAAAGTCACATACTAAACTGCACTGTCCTTTTGCATCATAGATTTAATTTAGACTAATGAAGTTAGCCTCCATTAAAAGGACAAAAAATTGACATTTACTTTGAGAGTAGAAAACTTATTTATATTTTGAAATCGCAGTAAACAAGATAACTCAACAAATTAATGATTTTTTTAAAATTCATGTTTGTACCAACAACCATTGCTTAAATCAACCAAAAGATGAACAGGGGACTAATATTTTGGCTTTGGAAGATTTGAAATGCAAATTAAATTTTTATTTTGATAAACAAGCTGAAATAAACAATAAAAGTCCAATTAAAATATGAAGAACCCACAACAACTTCACTGAGGCATGAGTAATTGTTAAAAACTTATAATGAAATACAGAAAGTTCACTTAAGTCACCTTAATAGTACATGCATTCTTGTATTTCAATATCTGATTGTTATGTCAGAGTAGATCTTAAATAAAAGATGAGATATCACAATTAAAAAAGTAGCAATAAAGAATTGGCTTATACCTTGAAGTGTAATCCTTTCATTATGGACAAAAAGGTATTTGTAACTTGCCTCAAACTTCACTGCAGAAAATATCTAATTTGCAAGAGAGCACCCAAAATCACAATCAGCACTGGTGTCCTTAAAGATGAATGTTAAAAGCCAAAATATTATTATACAATCACACACATTTATGACACTGGTGTTATTTGAAAAGAATTCAGATCTTTAATCCATGTATGCAGAAATAACTACACCATAAAAATTGTACTCATCACTTTTTGTATTTAAGTTTTTAAAAAATGAAAGTCATCAATGAAAGAATAGTAGTATATGTAAAAAATTTAAATGATTTTTCACCTCATCATGTGAATGAAAACAATGTACATGAATTTACATAATTTTCCAAATTTCAAGGATGAATTAAAGCAGTTCTAGTAACTTGTGTGTGCACTTTATAATGGCTCATTCCAGGACTCCATTAACACAAACACCTCCATCACTGCATTTTGTTATTCCAGGATAATCATTTTCCATGATGCATGCCTACTTACAGGAAACACCATACTCCATTATCACACCCAGCACTAAGCACATAGTTATTACATTCATCGTAAACAAATGATTTGCTTGTTGAAAGATGAGACCATCCACAGTGGCACATGATCAATCTTGTTTGTTAATTCAAGTACATCATTACTTGTTAATAAAGAGCTCATTATCTAAGATTTGTATGTGACTGAAAAAATTGGTGTTCCATTTTACAACACTGCATATAGCTTCACATAAAACAAAATGAATACCACAAATTCCCATTCTTTATGAAGCTTTTTTACAAAAAACATTTGCATCTTTCACTGGACACTTGTCTCCCTTATTCTAATGATCACACAATGAATAAATGAACAAATTAAAGCAAACAGGAAAAACTAGTAGGCCTCATAAAATTTATGTTTGTCTCTGCCATCCAAAGTTGTTAAAAGCATACATATGTATCATTATTATCATTTTAAATAAATCCAACAATTACATCTGAAATTAATAAATGATGGCAACTTGAATTGGTTTTCACTATTTAAATTTATCAAATATATAAAAAATATAAGTCTTACTATTATTATAAAGCAATTGCAATCAATCCCCACATTGAATATGCACAAAAGTTACCTTCTGCTCAATAATCCATTTTAATAAACATAAGTAAAGTGTATAACTATGCACCATTATTTTTAATGGTTAAAAGCAGAACTATATAGTTTGTATGTATATATATATATTTAAAGATTTATATGTATATGTGTGAACAATCATTTCACTCTGATATATATATATATATTAACTACAAAACTGATTATATAAATTTCCCCACAAACACACGATAAGACTAAGCAAATCATCATGAGAAGCACAATCTTGAATTTATACATAAACATGGAATATAGCAATGTGACATCTACACATTCTGCATTTTACGTTAACGCATTTATCACCTCACGGTGGTCCATTGCATTCAAAAGCACAACCCCACAAATGTAGTTAGCTCAAGTGTTCAGTGTATACACCCACTAGGAGAGCTCCAAAAGATCTGAATCTACTGGTCTCAATGTTGATGCAACACTGGCAAACCAAAAGGGCTCAGTTAAAAATTCCTCAGTGGATGGAGGGATGGGGGAAGGGGGGTCAGTATGCTCACATTAAGATTTGAAAAGATAGAGAGAGTGAAATTAAAAAAGTACTGCATGTCACACTCCAGAGACAAACCCCACAAATCAATAAGTGGCTAACACGCCATTCGCAGCAGGAATTGAAATATTGTTCTCTGTGTGCTTGCGCATGTGGCGGAGCATGTTGCCCTTCTCAACAAAGGACTTCCCACAATCCCCACAACTATAGGGGCGGTCACCTGAGTGGCTGCGTTTGTGACTCACTAGATGCCCCTTACACATAAAGTCCTTGCCACAGACGTCACAGTTGTAGGGGCGCTCGCGCGAGTGTGACCTCTGGTGGAACAGCAGGTTCCCCTTGAGCGGGAAGGACTTGCCGCACTCCCCACAGCTGAAGGGACGCTCCCCAGAGTGGCAGCGCATGTGGTTGATCAGGTGCTCCTTCCGCGTGAATGGCTTGGAGCAAACGTTGCAGCAGTGGGGGGTCTCGCCTGTGTGCTGGCGCATGTGGTTGGTCAGGTGCTCCTTGCGCGTGAACGTCTTGTTGCAGTACTCACAGCGATGTGGAGACTCCCCTGTGTGGATGCGAACGTGATTCACAAGGTGTTCCTTGCGTGTGAAAGTCTTGGAGCAGTAGTGGCAGCGGTGGGGGGACTCACCCGTGTGCTGGC
Organism: Calopteryx splendens; assembly: GCA_002093875.1. Classification (NCBI taxonomy): domain Eukaryota; kingdom Metazoa; phylum Arthropoda; class Insecta; order Odonata; family Calopterygidae; genus Calopteryx; species Calopteryx splendens. The sequence goes on along the minus strand of LYUA01000075.1, from coordinate 690,499 downwards.
GCACGTGGTTGGTCAGGTGCTCCTTCCGGGTGAACGTCTTGGTGCAGTACTGGCACTTGTGCGGCGACTCCCCAGTGTGCTGGCGCACGTGGTTCACCAGGTGGTCCTTGCGGGTGAACGCCTTGGGGCAGTACTGGCACCGGAAGGGGGTCTCGCCTGTGTGTTGGCGTACATGGTTGATGAGATGCTCCTTGCGAGTGAAGGACTTGGCGCAGTAGCCACATCGGTGGGGGGACTCACCCGTATGTTGGCGGACGTGGTTCAGCAGGTGCTCCTTGCGCGTGAAGGTCTTGGAGCAGAAGTCGCAGCGGTGCGGCGTCTCCCCGGTGTGCCACATTATGTGGTTCGTGAAGTGCTCCTTCCGGGTGAAGGACTTCCCGCAGATCTCGCAGCGGAAGGGTGTGTCGTTGGTGTGGCTCCTCATGTGGTTGTTCAGGTGCTCCTTCCTCGTGTACTTCTTCCCGCACATCTGGCAAGCATGCGGGGTCTCACCTGTATGCCACATGACATGATTCATGAAGTGCTCTTTGCGTGTGAATGATTTCTTACAAATGTCACAACGATGGGGAGTCTCACCGGTGTGCTTCCGCACATGGTTCACCATGTGCTCCTTGCGCGTGAAGGTCTTTGCGCAGTATTGGCAACGATACGGCGTCTCCCCAGTGTGGCATCGGGTGTGGTTGTCCAAGTGCTCCTTTCTCGCAAAGGACTTACCACACACAGTGCAAACATAGGGCTTGTCCCCGGCATGGCGTTTGGAATGGCGTTCCAGTCCACTGGCACTGGCAAAAACATGAAAACATACTCCACAGGTATAAAGGCTACCGCCCAGGTGACATTTGCCATGGCGTGCCAATTCAGCATTGCATGCAAAAGCCTTTCCACACACTTGACAAGTAAAAGGTTTCTTTTCAGTGTGGTACCTGCGGTGGACAATTAGTTGGTAACGGAATGGGAATATCTTCCCACATATGTCACATACATGGGTGCCAGTGGCAACCACTGCAGCAGCACCGGCAGTGGTTGTGGTGGGCGTGGCATTACCCGTGCCTTCTGCTGGTTTAGTCTGACATGCCAGGGCTGGATTTGCACTTAATGCCATTTCATTCTGTAGTTTCCCAAACACCTCATGATATGCCAGTAACTGATTTATATCATCCACATTCACCTTATACATGTTTTGCACCATTTCAACTCCCAGATTTTTAGCCAATTCTTGGTCACCAACGACACCAGCTTTAACTAGACCTTCGGCGGTCACATGTCCTTTAATATCCTGCCCAGGAAATCTGTAAAAGAGAAAGAAATACACCATATAGAAAGATGAGTACTAAACCAATCACTTATAAACATTATAAGATATGAGACCGATTAAGCCATTGAAAATCATTAATTAACATGCAACCAAAATGTTATCACCAACATCCCACAGTAAACTAACAACTTATACAAAGCTACACATTTGTAGAGCTAAATTGATCACTGTAATACCACATAACATATAGTTTAATATAAAATCAAGTCTCAAACATACAAGTATGCACTCTCAGTATCACTTATCACATAGGGCATGCTTTTCTTTCGGCATATGTACTCCAAAATTAGTTTCACTAGTCACAGAAACAATATTATTGAATCAAGCTAATTGGCACTCACTTATAACAGAATAGGTATGTAATATGGCACCCACATTTTAAAAACAATTACCTAAGATTTTTAAGTAAACATTGAAAAAATATATGATATTAATAAAGGCAAGCATTTCAAATAAGTTTAAGTACATGGATAAAAAGAAATAGGAATCCATATTTAATAACCATCACAATGATATAAGGAATAAAAACACGTTACCCAGGACAATATTTGATAAAATGTCTATACCAAATATTATTTCTGAAAGAAAAACTAGTTAGACATTTTTAATATTTTAAACCTCACACACAAAACAAAATAAAAATGATTCAAATATCAGCTGAATAACTGAAGAAATTTTTTTGTCAAGTCATTATTCAATTATGAAACTAATCAGGTAAGAGCATTTTGTTTACCATCATTTGAAACTAGCCATTATGCAGGGTGTCCACAAATTACCTTTTACAATTTGAAGTATTTGTTTATATTATATATCAATGTGCATTATCTTAATTATAACCAATGGAAACATAAAAGAATGAAATAATATTATATGATTTTCAACTAATTAAGAGATTATTACTAGTGTAAAACAATTATCCAAATTGATTCCCAGTAAGCCCTTAAGGACAGTATAAACTGGTAGGTAATGTTTAAATGGCACCACGACATGTGGTAAATAGTCAAAAATTTAGTATTGTAAAAATCATCTACAGAGACCCTGCATTAGAAAACTCCAATTAATATTCAAATGATGAATGATTTTCAGATTTCCAAGAATATTGATTGAGGGAAGAATTCTCTGGTCCTCAACTAGGTTCAGGGTGAAGACAGAAATTTTACCCTTGAAATTGATGGTGGAAAGCCCCCGAAATGCCTACGTTACAAAACTTAACCTGGTGGAAGATCCGAGAATTCTTCATGCAAAAAAATTGAATCTTTGGATATTGGTAACAATGGGCTTCAAACATAAAAAAGATTTGATTTAAAAGAATGATATATTCAAAGCTTTATAAAATTCCACAATATAAACTTTTTCACAGGGCAATTTTATTAATGGAACACTATCATTGAGTGTAACAGACAATATTATACCACAAAAATCAAGAGTCACAAGAATAAATATATACTGTGAAATTATACAAAGTTTTGTTCATATGCATCAGTATTCTATAAATTCACAAATTTATGCAGAAACAGATAACTTTAGTAAAAGAGTTTTATGTCTATGTCATAGTGCCTGAAATGAAAACAAGCATTAAACATATTTATTTGCAAGTACATTCCTTCTATATTCATTAGCAATTGAAAACTGTTCAAATATCTTAAATGAAAAACATGATCCCAAAAAAATATAAACTTACAATTATTGTTTGATTTACATTCTCTAGTGAGCAGATGTTACCAGTATAGTGGCACATGGAAATTTGACACTGGTGAATTATAATTTACTTTAATACAAAAACTTAAAACTTAATTCAGACTTAACTATGACTGTCAACTCTGCATATTAATGCAAGATCATTAACTGAGTGACAAAAATATACAAGCCACATGAATTATAATGAATTTTAAAGAATCATGTTCATAAGTATTTTAGAATATCCAATTATGTGCCACATCACCAGTGGCAATTAAATTCAAATAAATTACACAAAAAACTCATACCAATTTTAGCCATTTGGCCACACAAGTAAAATAAACTCAGCGACACACATCCAATGAACAAACACAAGTTCAATTTTTAAAAACATCTTCCTTAGCATTTAGTTTCTTTTCAATGTTTGCATGAAGTTGTTTAAATATGATCACATTCATAATTACACACAACAAATTTATATGAAATGCAAATCACTAAAAAATAGCAATTGGATATTTTAATTTAAAAGTTTCTAGGAAAATGCAAAATTATGAATCAAAAAATCATAAACTTTTAATGAACAAAACTTTAACTCATGTGATTTTTATATAACAAAATGCTCATTAAATGAACCAGCAATGATTTAAATTTAATATGATTATGATTCTTCAGCAAATACTTCAGCATTGAATTGCTTTTTTTTAATAAGCCTAAGGCATGGAATGCTCCACAAGGTCTAACATATTAACTCAACAATAATTTTCTGAAATAGAAAAACAAGCATTACAGGGCAAAAACATCAAAATCAGCACAGAAACAATAAAAAATATTCAGAAGCCTCAAGAAACAAATTAGTACCTTTAAAGTATTGTTTCTATGAAATATAATGAAGTGTGAATCATTGGAATGAGAAACACTAACAGCTATCAAATACAAAATTTTATCTTGGCAGAGAAGTTTTTCACAGCAAATTTTAATTTATTTGTTTAAAAAGGGTCTTTAAATAGCAGCAAATAATTGAAGAGCATGAATATTGAACTTCAAGACCTCATTAAAAAATATTCCAAGTATCTAAAAAAATAATTTCTCTACTTTTCATGCTTTCAATTAATTGATTGAAATACTTGACCATTGAATGTTAAAAAAAATGTCATGTATCTTATACAATCAAAAGGAATAATAATAATTTTAATTACTTAGCTTATTTTTGCAAAAGTGATTGAAAGACAAAATTACAAATTGATAATATGTATTTAGAAATAAATATGTCTCATAAAGCAAATGAAATTTTTTTCAATAAAAGAATTATTTTTTTAAGACAAAAGTATCCTGAAAATGAGAACTGAAAGCATAATCACATAAACTTTACAAATATACGTATTCAGTTCAAAGGGCATAAAAATCATTATTTCAAACCAGCCATAATAAATATAAAACGACATATACGTGTTCAATAGTTATCAATTCAAAATCAGCAAGTAACTTTTTACTGTGGAATTTTCAATATATCAAAATACACACACAAACATTTACACACAAACACTATTTCCTGGAAGAAATGGAATAAAATTTAGGACCAAACATTTATAAATGATTTCCTTTTCAAAATGCCTACAAATTTTTTATGAGAAACAAATAAACCACAAAGAAAAATTTTACGTGAAAATCCTAATAATCTTATGCATTTCCAATCACAAGTGCCTTCAAATAAGTTTACATATAATATTGTGCAAGAATTATCTACCAAACATCTCTATAAATATAAAATTTCAGACTTAGTACCATTAAGTTGTGACCTCCAAAAATTTTCACATCACATCCATATAAAGAAGAAATAAGAACTAAATATATATATATATATATGAGTGCCAAATGCCAGTGACCAAATTTTGAGTAAACAGTTAAACTCACACCTCATTCATACCAACAACCCATTCATATTACATTTAATCTATTTATAAAAATCATTCCACTCAAAATCCATCCTCTGAAGAGATCATGAAGCATGGCTTCTGTTTCTTGCAAATGAGAATTACAATTTCAAATCTCCTAGACGCATGCATGTCTTTGTGAATAGTCAAGAAGAAAAGTGAAATCCTGGCATCCAACCATGTGCTCAGTATTATTTGAGTCTAGAAACGAGGGCATGTAAAATTATTTTTTTTCATTTCTAAGATTTTCAACTTATCTAGATGTCATTTTTCCTTCACCAAACAACTAAGCCAATGGTATGGTAATTTTATGAAAGAGATTTTTGGCTGGCCTACTTCCTATTCATGTTAGAATTTTATTGTCAAATTCTGAGTGCTTGCGAAACACAAAAATCAACTCCCCAAATTACCTCTCCACCCTTACAAACAATTTTCCTATCATGTTTGTAAAATAAAATCATAAAAGAACAAAACAATTACAAAATTAATTGCAGCACATAAATACTCTCAGAGTACCTAACAAGGGACATGAAATTTATTTTAATGCATTACCAAATAAATTAGCAAATATTATCCAAACCAATGCATTCCCTCCATCATCACATTCCTCTTGTGTAAAAGAAAATCATCAGAAAAATGATTCACACACAATATATTTTTTATCCACAATACTAAAAAAGGAAATTATTTTCATCACACAACTTGGAGAGCCATCACCAATATCTAAAAGGATTGATGCAAACTAGTAACATCCAAGGACAGTCTTAGAAGAATTTTTAAAAGGAACACAACAGAGTAGAACCAACTAAATCGAACAACAAATATCAGCATGTATTTATCTAGGACAGGATGCCTAAAATATTGGGTAGAAAAAAATGCCCCTAAATTTTCCATCAAATTTTTAAAATTAACAAACATTATTTGTATATTTATGAGGGAATACATATTTCTGTGCCTCTCAGTTGAAACAAGATATTTTGGTCATCAACACCAAAAATACACATTGTGGAAAGCTGCTAAGGAGCTGTTCAGGTAAAAGTAAAACATATTTTAAAAGTTGTTGGCTAAAACTATCCTGATAACTCTGTTTTAAGTAATAGAAATTTAAAAACAATTGAGAAAGGCACCCTTCATTTTTGGGACTACTGGTTAGATATGTAGAGAAGTTTAATTTTATTGGTATGTATCTGCTACCAGCAAAATTTAGAAAATATCTCAATTATTTCATAATATTTCCTGAATTTATAATATCATTTCAGGCATTTAATTTTTGTAACTGAAGACTTGGGAGGAATAGACTCTGAATTAGAGGATAGGATCAATTACAATATCAGAATAATATTGTACCTTTTCATTAAACCAGCCAGGACAAATGTTCTACCAACTAGCAATCCTAGGTGATATATATTCTTTTGCATTGCTGTTCAGCCACCTGTACCCTTTCTCCATTTCTCTAAAACAGTGCATTTTAGAATCATTCTAAAATGACTCAAAACCATTCAACTTGACCAGATTCTAATTGGATGTGAATAATGAAAATATGGCTAAAATATGAGCAAAATTAACACATTAGGAATGAATGAGAAAAATAATATAGTATGCAAAAAACTGAAACAGCAATTGAATAATTATCTTATATTTTTTTAAATTCTCGTGTACAATTTTCACTTTCCCTGGTCACTAGACACCCTGCAGTAGTATGCTTGAAGAGAAATTGGTAGAGCTTTACATGAAACCACAGCCAACTAGCTAAGCTACTTAAATCTTAGCACATGCAATAATGTGAACTTTAAATGAGATAAGTCTTTCTGCAGTGAACTTCTATTTCCACAAAAAATTACTATAACCCATTTATTTTATTGGAAATTGAAAAGTGAGAAAGTGGCTTAAAAAAATACAGGATCTTCTCCTATGTACCCAATGAATACTTTTGGCCTACCTCTTTCTCCCTGCTCCATTCTCTAGTTTGACTACCAAGTGACTGTGTGATAGTTCACTCAATTCACGAGATAGCCAAAGCATAAAAAAATTTGAATTTATTAGAAATTCTAGAAACAAGGTAATTTATTTTTTCCCATTAACTCCATACTATCAAAAAGATTAAGGACTGCAACAGCCTTATTTATCAGATGTATAACTAACCAAAAATAGATGCATTAAAACATCAATGACTCAGGATAAGAAAACAACCCTCATAGGCTGAATGAAAATATTTGACCTCGAGATTGAGAGGCAAGGCTGCTACCCCACTATCATGGATGCTGGCAATATTGTCTCCCAAGATCATAATTCCTATTAGTATTAGGATCCCACATAAATACTTTATCTAATGAAAAAATTCTCCATACAATCCATGTATGATTTCAAGCATACTTTTATCTTATTTCTCATAAGTCCCATTAGCCGCATACCAAAGAATATAATGCAGATTCTTAAGAATAACTCAGGATTTCCAAGTTTATGGTCACCAAACTGACCAACAATTTATCCATTTAATACTACAAGTTGATGACACATAGTTTGTATGAGATATATGTTGGGTCAAGGAAGTACATGATCAACTTTACCTTCTACCAGTTATAAATGCTAATATATAAAAACACTAATATTATATCATATACCATACTTGCTCTTCTAGGAGGGAAAGCTGAATGGGAGATGACTTTAGATTTTGAAATCATTTGAGTGGAAATAATTGAAGCTAAGGAAAAATTAATACTAGAGTACTCATGTTGAGCAAGCTTTTATTGGGAAAAGTCCATAGTCCATATTATACTTAATTATTATGATGCATACCAATTGTTTGTATAGGTGCCCAGAAAGTCTAAAATAAGAGAAACTTGGCCTTATAACTCTAAATAACTAGAGCAAATCAAAATATTTCACAGAGGAATGAATACACAAGATATGTTTGCATGTGTCAAAAACATTAGGCAGATATGTTCATGGCATCAAAAAAAATGTTTTAATATCCATGATGTTTGAAATTTGTTTGTAAATTACTGCCTCATGTACCCCACTTTTGTATGAACGTACAGAAAGAATACCATGGGCAAATGAATCCAACCTGTAAATCAGGAGTAATGTGGTCATCAAAATATTTACTTTAAGTATATGTTGAACACCTAAAGACACTGAAAACTTCATTATTTATACTTTTAGTGCCTTTGAAATATAAGTAAAATATAGCAAATAATGTTCTATGCCAAGTCTTCCCTAAGTGCTATAAATGTCTTTTAGGCAGCATAGGATGGATACAAAAGTTTTACTAGCTAACTTTGCACAGTTTTTAAGTTGAAAACATTTTTAGGCCTTTTATTTGCTGTGCCCATGTAATATTAGTGGAAAAAATCTAATTTTGGTATCTATTCCTCTATTAATTTATAATTTTTTAATGAAAGGAATGGCAACAGGCTTGCATTCAGGCTGGAAATCTACTGTCCTTGTAACTAGAATACTTTGGAAGTCTTCAATAGGGTCATATCTAGTATGAAAGGCTATAACTCATGTTTGTTAAGTGACTTTCTACCAGGTTAACCCTTTCGCACCGAAGCATCTCGAAGGGAAATGCTTCCCGTTACAAATAGCATGAGAATTTCCTGTACTCCACTGTACAGAGTTCTTTCGTGGTGACAAATTGCTCAGGTATGCTTTTCGCCCATTTTAGAACCCAACTCAGCGGGACACCGTGCCCTTCCATGGGCCAC
>LYUA01000075.1:654524-665362 GCA_002093875.1 Calopteryx splendens | reverse complement strand
TTATTGAAAGTTAATATTTTTGCTTTGTGGAGTTATAAAAAAAGGGTTTGCATCTTGCAATCAGACTTGTCTTCGATCCATGCAAGTATGATATTTTTTCACGGGTCCCCTTAAAAATGTAAATTCAAGGTTCATAGAAATGAAGAAATTCAAACCTTTAAAAAATGTACACACAGCCAAACATACATAAGCCACTCTTTTAGTTAGCCAGAAAATAGTTTATATATTTCTCAAAATTTATCCCTTGAAGAGTTGAAAATCTTGACTTAACTTTTCTTCTTTTCTCATGATGCCTAATGTTCAAACTTTTCCAATTCAAAAATTTCAACCTTAACATGTACCTTCTGTGTCTACTAATATGTACCCAAATTAGGATGCAGATATTTAGGCCAAAATTTGTACACATCAAGATAGCAATTCAAACCAACCTGCTGCTGACCATCCTGTGCCAACTGCTGTGGAGAGGGGGAAATCTGTGTTGGTGGTTGGTGGCCAGTTACCACTACTTGCTGTTCAGGTTGGCCAGCCTGCTGTTGACCATTAACCAATTGCATGTCGCACTGCACCTCACAATGGACAACAGCTTCGTCTCTGCCACCTGCCCATGCAAGTAAAAAGGTATAACCCCCTTTAATAATTAGCAACAAACCTGGGATTTTTCATGATACTGGATACCATATTCCCAGATATTAAGTAATTTAATAATTAACAATCAAATAATTTTTATGCATGATTTCAACTACCTCACATCATGTACTTGAATTCTCAAGCTCTGGGTACATGTTCCAAGATATTAAAAATTTGACATTAAAAAAATAATTGGATAAGTCCAATACAACTTAAAATACCCTGTTAATTAAAATCATAGGTGGTTTGCATTGTAGATTCCAATTAACAGTTATGAAGATGATATCCTAAGCTCTATACAATCAGCACCTTGAAAATAAATTTAAGATCGGTAAGTAAAATAATCATACGCACTCTATATTTAATACACTTTTTTTACATTAAAATGCTATGCACCGTAAGAATGTTAGTGCATATTAATATAAGAGTTAATTGACACATGTGAATTACAGCTGTGAAATTACATTTTTAGTAAAATGGCTCGGTGAAATAAGAAGAATCTTTAGTTAAAATCCATAAAAGGTATTTAAATTTCATTGTAATTCAAGAAAAAATTACAAAACTAAGTATACCCTACAATGAAAGTTAATATTCTTCGACACCCTAAATTTAATTTATTTGGTTATTCAAAACAAATATGTCCATAAACAATGAAAAAGCAAGAGAGGACAATGTAAAACACACCTCCATTATTTCACCATAACAATCAGGACCGATAAGTCCAGATACACATTTCAATTTTTTTTGTCTTGGTAGTGCAAACAACCAGTCATGCCTTGTTTAATACATTTTGATTAGCACAATATTGATACAGCACATAAAGCTAAAACTTAATTCTTTTCCACCAATGATATGGGTAGTTACACATCATACTATGAACTTTGCATTCACTTATGAATCAAACATGTGAATGAATATAAAAACAAAAAAAGTGAATGTTTATTACATCTGATGCATGCATCAGATGCAATAGCAGTCATTGAATTCAAAGTAAGTAAAACTAGACTAAAAACATGTTAGTGCAGTCCAGGAATTAGAAAATCCTTCGAAATTTGCAGTGAAAAGCATAAATCTTTAGGATAAATTGAAAGTGAGAGTGCTTTGAAAACAGGATCAGAGTGGCATTGCACTCTGCTGTAATAATTTCAAAAATAAGTTCAATTAGATCTTTAACAAATCTGTGGAAAAAATGTGGAAATTTATTCACACTTGAAAGCGTAGTATCCTTTGCACTAAACAAAGCATGACTATTCATTTACGACATGAATGATAATTGAGAAAATAATAGGTAATTGTTAATGAAGAGTCAAAGAGGTACCACATTACATATATAATGTTTTAGTGCTCAATGTTTAAAATTTAAAATTACAACTTTTTGAGAATACAATTTTGAAAGACAGAAACGTTCTGATCATATAAAAATAATAATTTATTTAGCTCAATTATTAGTCATGAGTGAGTTACAGTTAGAAAAAAAGGCACTCACCATTGCATCAAACAGCTGAGGAAGCTGATATCCAGAAGTAACTTATTTATATTTTAAATATTTATGCAAATAAGCATGGAAAATTAAAACCAATTCTTTAACCCACATGCTCCAATGAGTCACAAATCAAGAGGTAGCATCATAACAAATCTTAATTTTGCTGAAAAGAAAAATATTATTGCCTCTTAAACTCCCCACAAAATTTTCCTATACTTATGTATCAGGTAGTTTGTCAAACAGAAGTGTAATCACTTATATAAATGCACATTTAAACAGAATAAATAATATTATTATTTACTCTCAAAGCTTTAATGATAGCAGTCATTTAATGGATGAAAAAATCATTGAGATGTTGTTTACAAAAACATCAATAGCAAATTCCATAACCATGCATACACACACTTAAAATTCATGCATCAAAATTCTTTAATATTCCACTTTAAATATATGCAATATAAAATTGTAGCTTTTAGTAACTTACCTATGTTAGCAACTCATATTTCAATGTTTCACGGAGCAAAAATGTTTTCAAATGTCATGAATACTGACATGTAAAAATGTGTGTTAGAAAGTGAAGATATTTTGTTGTTGATACATATTTTTATTGGCATTGTTTGAGCTATGTGCTCCTGCTAATGGTTTATCCTTCACCTACCCCTGCCTGAAATGGTTCTGCAATTAATGGTGAGCTACTAGTTATAGAAAATTCCTGGTTGGAGAAGGGTAAAAAGGGAGAGTTCAAGAATCATTCACCCTTGAGGGTGGGTGATATTTCTAATTTTGCCAGAGAATTAATTTTTAATACTTCATCACTTATCATTTCACCATAAATGTCTAGTTTGAATATTGGTGGCCAAACATTGCTTTCTTCCCTACTCTTTTTCAATTTTTGCTTCTATTTTTTCACTAGCTTCCAGTTTTCAGCCTCATTATCTGATTCCTGTCAACCATGTAGGTACATTATTAGTCTAAAATGTCTCATTTAAATTTATTTCAAGGAAATACTCCTTTAAACTATAGAGAAAATTAGTAAAAATGGATCAATTCCTTGATATAAATTTAAATGAGGCTTTCTTGACGTTGCCTATCCCGAAAGAGGAGTGACATACATACATTTTTCTCATGCCACTTTGATTGATTTTCAAGCATTTCTCTTATCGTATTCCATTACAAAGAGTCAAATATCTTTTCCAAATGTACAGTTCAAACGTGTTTTATTTTTCACGAAAGCTGATGCTAGATATTGCTGAACTTGCTCCTTCAGTTTGACTTCTGTAATTTATATGATAGCAAACTTACGGTTTGGCATTCATTACACCTTTTTTCTATTCTTCAACAAAATTGATATCATTACTGTATTAGCCCATATATAGCATGGTGTTTGTTCTCTAATTAGTAACTTTTACAGTCACATTCACATTATATTCCAGTACGAGTAGCATTTAAAACTTAAGTGTGTATTTCATGTCTATGCACACATTTCAGACAATCTATTTATAAATGCTACATTTTAAATTAATTGGCCATTCATGCTATGGTGCTACATTGTAAAAATATACAGGAAAAGCATCTCGAGGATAAAACTGAAAATATATATGGCTTAATTGTAGTAAATATTGGAGTTGACTTTCACCTACATATTATCTGGTGGACTTAGTAGCTTTCTTTCCAGTGTTTATGTATTTATAATTTCTGAACCTTTACCCTTTAACAATTTAATGATGACATAGAGAAAAAGATCATTTTGAGAAAACTTCTTCCAAAATCCACATCACAAAAGGAATCCAACAAAGTTTTGATGTGAGGTTTAAAATAAAAGTGGCTATAATGACCAAGGTTTGAAGACTCCAAAATTCATTTAGATGATTTTGTGATGGAAAAACAAAGTGAAGGCTTTCCCACCAGACCTACACTTTTAGCACCTCAACATGTCTTGTTACTGTTTCATTTCCTTTTTGAGCTATACAACCTTTGGCATTGCAGACATCCTTCAACTCCTCAAATCTTTCAAAACAACAGGCACATATCAAGATGCACAGGGGAAGGAGACCTCCCTTCCAACCATCCAAGAAATCATCCATAATTTTGGAGAGGAGATGGAGCAGCAACAGGGGATGGCAACTATGGGAATGCCACTTTGCTTGAGGTAGATACACTTTACACACATTTTGTATCTTAGAAGTCAAGATGGTATTCCTTTGTCAAATCTTAACTCATCCTCAAGGTGCATGACTGCAGTTGTGTTAACATTGTTTTTAATAACGTAAAGTTTCAAATTCAAAATAAGCTGAGAATGTGCCCAGAAGAATATTAAAGTGCAAACAAAAATCACTTTATATTGAAAAAATCTTGGTCTTACTAAGAAAACTATAATGTGGACATTAAGATGAGACACTGTGAAGAGCAGAGTGAATTTTTAACAGTGTACAACTTGCAAAAACAAAGATTTCAACGAAGATGTAGTGAAGGTGTATCAGCCTCAGGTTTATTGCTAAGAGAACTAGAGGAAAAAATGTATAGATGAATTAATAATGTTAATTTCAAATTAAAATCTTACAGCATAGTAGATGTACAATGAAGACAAAACTGGGTTATTAATGCAATATCTTCCTTGGAACACACTTGCAGTTGGTGATATTCAAACAAAAATTTTAGATTCAAATGTTTAGAATTACATTGTTTTAGATAAGGATAGGCATGATGTTGAGTAAATCCCATTTTATACAGATGTTGACGCAACTAGTACAAACAATGAGAAGGTTAGTAGCAAGAAGGCAAAAGGAATCCTTAAATTTTAATATTCAATATGCATGTAAAGCTATTGCACCTGGAATTAATTTTTCATTACATATTCTTAATGTATAACATTTTTGCATGTCTAGATAATTAAAAAAAACAGGATTTTCAATAATTAGCTCAATGCTGGTCCTAAGGATGCTGAATTCATGAGGTTCCACTGTACTTGTAAACCCATAAACCAGAGCTCTGAAACTACTAATATTTTGTGACAGCTGCAGCATAGTTTACCAATACTGCAGGAAATGAACAATGAAATAACTCTAACAGGATTTTATCTAATTTGACATCAGGAACAGGATTTTCTTTTATTTCAAGGCCACACTAATTAATAGAGTTTATGAATAGAAAAATTAAAATGTCTATTGCGGTAGTTTTTTGGGTTTCTCGGAAAACAAATTTCTTAACCTGCTACTTTCAGTAATTGAGCACTTTCAACTCTAAAATTGCCATCCACCAATTATGCACATGGATTAGAATAAACTCATCTGATGCAAGATTACAATTTTCTATGAAAATTACTATGATATTATATTTGAAAAATCATCCATTATCATAAGATGCATGTTATGCGAAAATGTTTCTTAGTCCACTCAGATCTTTTGAACACAAAATTTGTGGAATGCTCACACAGATCCTTGATTCCAACGGCATCTTTTGTTCCAGATAAAGTGGTGGAGAATTTTGAATAACCAACATTAGTCTATAGTTTAGTAGTGTAGTAGGTTATTGTGGATATTTTTGGTAGGCCAAGTGTGATATCTTCTGTACTTGAGTTTTGTTAATAATGGACTAAGGAGCAGAAGGACTAAGGGAGATAATGGAATATAGATCTCCTTTCCCTGTGCATGTTGATTTCCACACCTGTTGTTTTGAAATAGAAAATTTAAGAAATTCTTCAATAACAAAAGGTTGTATATCTCAAAAAGGGAAGGTAAAATAGCAACAAGACATGGTATTAAAAGTGTAGGTACCTAACCTTTATGACCATCTGGATCTGCTACTTCCAAACTGGTTTAAGAATTCCTGAAATTTCATAGGGTGAGTGGGAAGGGGAGACCATTGTATATTTTCTGTAGCTTGCTTGCTATGAAGTGGGGTTTATTACCATCTAGTTTAGTGGTAGGAATCCTGTGGCCTGCAATGAGCTTTAATCTGGCCCTTCTATTGTTAGGTTGCTAGTTAAATACTGTATTACAACTGAGGAAATGATAACAGGGATATGTTACCCTTGGAACCAGCTAGCATGACATACATCCAAAAACAATGCAGACCCCTACACAAGCAGAATAGGCACCCTGCAAAACAATTGTTCCAACAAGTGGTTGCTGGATTTGTAATAATTCTGAATTTTTGAACCTCTACTGCAAATTATTTTACTGAATATTTTTATAAAGCTCTTCTATTGGAGTAAACGGCAACAACTACAAATGAAGGAAATGATCAATTCAAAGACGGAAAGCACAGATATTGGTCATTATCAACCAATGCTGAAAAAAAGTAATAGCTTTACCACTACTCATCCCCAAAGCCTAAGATATACATGTATGGAGCCATCAATAATTCTAACAACAGATTAAATGCAGACCAAGTCATATTATTTCTCCCTTTATCTACCCACATCTAGTTCACTAAAAGTATCATGAACCATAAAGTCCCTAATGACTGCCTCTAGTCCTTCACTCCCATACAAAATCTTCACATGCATCACCGAACCCCCTTCCTCTTTATCATACCCACTCCTCCCTATGCTCCCCAAACTCATTTTTAATGGCAGCATTAACCTCTTGCCTGGAAAAGATGCCATTGGTACTGAACCAACAGCAAAAATATTTTTTTCAACCCTTACTATCCAATATTTCCTTAGTTCACCAGCATCCCTCTTCATCTCCTTGAACTTCAATCAAGTATTTACAAATTGTCACCAAATGGTATAAATGTTTTTTTGTTCAATAAAATGCTTCCATTATCATCACTCAAGAACCTTAGCATTATGACTCAGCTTCAAAGAAATTCTCTAAATGGCAACTTTCTCATTCTTAATACCCCCAGCTTAATATCACTAAGAAAGTTACCCTTTTGAGGTTCACCTTTCCTATAACATCAGTCCCCTTGTTTTCCCTCATACTTATCTCAATTAAAAATTACTAAATATGGCCTTCACTAATATATCAATATTTTAAATCGATAAGTATTCAATTTAAATTTAAACTGCTTATAAGTGAGCACATATGCAAATGATTTATTTCAGGGAAAGTATTTCAGTCTACATAGCTTAGCGGTTTCGTGGTAGAATTATCCTCAGATGCAGGCAATTTTAAGTTTTCAAATGTCTCACCTTACACTATATAATTTTGTAAAAATAAAAAAACCAATCAAAATTTACCAACTTATTAATTTTCAATTTGCAAATTTTGATTCTACACATCTACTACCAAGAGAATTGAATCTGAGACCTGAAAGTTGTGGACTTCCTTTGGAAATATACCATTAACATGAAAAATTGAAGGTGCAGGTGTATTCTTTGTAATTTCCAAAGGAAAAATTTAAATAAAACATAACTCCCCCTTTTCTGAGAATTGCCTATCTTCCTTTTAAAAGAGGCTGTGTCTTTTGGGTGATAGGTTAAAAAAGGTAATGTATACACACATGCATTTATGCTTAAGGCGTTGTTAATACCCCAGTGCCAAACAAATTCAATCCAAAATGAAAAATTTACCACAAATACTGCCTTCTCTAAAGCAACTAATATTACAACAGGCTTTGATAAATTTATTAAATTTAATCTTAATATGTTAAGTATTATAATAGGTACATCCACCATCAACTATGCTACAGTAACAAAGGAAGAATTGGAAATTGGCTGAAGCAGAGAGAAAACAGGATGGTTCACAGGTGTCAAGTAGGAGGAAAGATGGGGAGGATAGGATGCGTGAGAAAGGGGAGGAAGAGGAAAGAGGGAAAAGGGGATGGGAGGCATCATCGCACCTCCGCTGGATCCAGGGGCCCGCTCTGTCGTGCAAGTAGACTTGTCCATGCGACCGTCCCCACCTTTTGGGTCTACAACGACTGGAACCTCAAGATGTGTCGTAGGGGCCGAGGCGCCTGGGTGGTTCGAACCACTCTCGGAAGCTGCAATCTGCTGCTGCTGCTGTTGGGGAGGAGGTTGCACCAGAGCCATTGTTGCACCTTGGGGGATGTGGTGGTGTCTCTGGTGGTGGTGGGCATGTGGGCCCTCTTGATGGTGTGCATGGAGCTGCTGTTGCTGTTGTTGTTGATCACGGACGTCACCAGGGGGTTTATTGCCCTGCGGAGGGAGAAGAAAATCCACACCCTTAAGGAGGGGGGAATGGCACTTGCTTTAGGCTATACGTATGAATACTGAATGGATGAAAAAATAAACTGTGGCCAAACTCCACGCGAAGGAAAACCTTAAAGGCAGCATGCTTTCCAACATGTGTAAAAACCCACTCAAACAACCACAACATAAATCATAAAATAAATTTTAAAAGAATCCTTAATGAGCTACAGACATATTGGTTAAATTTAACTTCATTTCCACCAATCACTTTTTATTTCAAAACCTATTTTCAACACAACAACGATATCATCCAAGTGCCAAAATTTAGTTGAAACAGGGCCGTGAAATAAAAAGTGGAAATGAACACTAAGCCAATTAAATGCATTTTTTTCATTTCAACCAACTGATAGCCAAGTCTGTCGTTCTAACTAGAGAAAATTTATAAATTGATAGTTCAAAACACTAAATTACTTTAGGTTATTTCTCAGATAAATAATATGAAAAATGACTGCATTCCTTTTACCACTGAAACCTCAATCTAACAATTATTTTTTTAATTTTGAATTACTTTCCTTAGTGTTCATGTTTTGGAACAAAATTAGCACCAACACAGCCAAAAGCCTATGCTGACAGCTATTTCGCAAATTTGAATGAATGGGTATAAGCCACATGAACAATACCACTTATAGATTCAATATGGTCTAGAAATGACATATTGAAAAAACACTAGCAAATTCTAATTTTTCCAATGGCACACAAAATGCAATTAAGAAGGTAATGTGTGATGACTTCTTTTTCAAACTATCATTTTCCTGACCATTCAATGCCCAAAAACAAGGGGTGTGCATCTTATGTGGGGCACATGGTCCACCAGAATGTATGGTATTTTCATTTTAACTTCCATTAAAGCAAATATTCTACTATCAGAATATTTATCATTTACCTGAAAATTACACAAAAGCTCTGAATTGTGATATCTCCTTAGATTTAATGAGACTAGTGGCTATTACAGATAAAGACTTATCAAATTAATGTTATCAAAGACTACTGACCTAGATGGAGTATCTTCTATTTTTAACCATTTAACTTAGGATATTGTTCACTAATTTAGAGTTCAATTAATTTATTAAACTACTCAATATGGTGGCCTCCTTATTTACCATAACTACAGTATCAACCTGATGGTTGGTTTGATATCTGAGGGTAGAGTTCAGCTAACACAAATCCCATGTGAAATTCACAATTCAGGGTAAGGGGCCATCTCCTTTCCCCATGCCACCTGTGGTTTCAAGATCTGGTACCTGAAAAATCACACGGCTAGGGTGAAGCTGAGAGAGCCCAGTAGCATTACCCAACATCGAACCTGGGCCCTCTGAATAGTACCACAGCACTCTACCCACTGGTCAACCACACCCCTATTATCTACTATTACAGTGTTGCAAATTTTTGAAAACTTAAAATAGCTTGAAAAGTGTAGAAAGTTTGTCATATTGGTAGAAGCTCTAAATATTATGTATTTTCTGTCATTAATTAGTTCTGCTTGTTATTTCATTTTTAATAATGAGATATTTGTTGAGGTTTAAAACCCTCAAGTTAAAATTAATAAATGGACATTAATGCTACAGTATATATATGATTAAGAGCAATCACCATCTCTTTTATTGGTTTAGATTTTAAGAAAATCGACCATATTAAATACAGCTGTGCACCAGATATATTTTGTGACAAGCTGGCCTATTTTAAGGTTTACAAAACATGTCAAATGAGGGTATAAAAATATTTATTCAGTGAATCAAATTAACATACTAAAATAGAAATATTATTTTCCTTTCCAACTGGTTGATTGTTCTCTCTCATTTCACAAGCCAACAACTTCAAATTTCAGTGATATTCTTTAAAAGTCTATGAATATTTTCAAATAACTCTTATGGATTCATGAATAGTCACTTTCTTGATCCAGCATACCAAACATCGAAGATGAAGGAGTAACTATCTTTTCATGTTATTTTTTGACTAAAGATAATAATTTACAGAAAAAAAACAAATTACTGTCAAAAATTTAAACACAAACCAGGCCATGAATCCAAACAGCACTGACTTCTGTTTAAGCACACACAGAAGTTCAAATAAAAGTTAATTTTTAACAATTTCTCATAAAAATTACTACTCTCAAGATGTTTTGCATGATTATAAGATAATATAAAAGACATTGCCATAGGCATTCATATATAGGAATACCAACAATAAGGTAATTATCTACAAGAAGGAAAACTTATCTCAGTATCTCGTAACTTATAATTTAATATCACCATAGTTACTACATTTGTCTACTGTTTCCTGCCAATTCTTCACCCTATCAAGACTCTTGCAAATTTTTTTTATGTAATATAATTGTTCTTTATCACTGGCTAGCGAAAAATTTTCCGAATAAATAGCTTGACCACAATATGAACATCATGCTCTTTCTTTGCAGCACATTGTTAATCTCCTCAATGTCAAGGCTCGACGAACCCCAGTCCGTCCCAGAGAGCTATCATCCGGGTTTAGGGTACTCCAGTAATAACCCAGGGCCTGAAATTATTTGGCTCGTTTCTTTGACACTTAAAAATGTTTTCTTTTTTCGTAACA
>LYUA01000075.1:599368-621882 GCA_002093875.1 Calopteryx splendens | reverse complement strand
GGGTAGGGTGACCAGTTCCTTTCCCTGTACCACCTGTGATTTCCCAGGATGACCTATGGTACCCAAAAAGTGTACACAACTTGGGCAAAGCTGAGGGTGCCCAGAGGCATCACCTGGAATCGAACCGAGTCCTCCGATTAGTAGCTCAGCACTCTACCCACTGGACTACCACACCCTTATAATGATTTAGGACAGTAAATTCTAAAAGCTTAAAAAATTCCAACACTAAAATTCTACCTACGTTTACACAATCGCCCCATATAATCTACTAGTGTAGACCATTCTTCCTGATATCCTTCTGGGCAAGCATCTGCACATTCTCGGCTTCCATAAATGATTACACCACTGCATTTTCGGCATTGGCCATCAGCATTGCAGTTCAGGCATCCATGAGGAGATGTACCACCTTGATGCTCCAAAGTCTTGCACCCTGTTATAAAATAGTTTTCATTATTTTGCTGTTTAACAATACAGATTGACTACACCTGTTAGCAGTCCTTTCTGCCCTTTAGTTTTTATAACAAAGAAAAATGATATAATTAAATATTTCCAATAAGCAATGGTATAGTATGATTTCAATTAAATAATCCTAGGAATCCCTCTTAATTGTCAGAAAATACTGATTTTTTCCCCTTTGTAGGGCTCATGAGAGGTAATGTGACAAAAGAAGGCATAGAGTAACACCTATATGCAAATTAACAAATTCTAGTCAAATCATTGTCATGGTTCAGTTCAAATTTTACATGAGTTCTGCTCATTAAATCCAAGCGGCATTTATTACCACTACATAATGCAATAAAATAATGATGGTCACTTCACAGAGTAGCGCAGTAAAAGGGGTGCCAAAAGGAACGGAATATATGCCATCTGGTTTAGAAACAAAAGAATACAAACATATGATACCAATGTTCAAAATATATATTTCCAACAGGATCATCTATGAGGAAGTGTACAAATATAGATGCTTCAATGAAGAGGCTGCCATTTCTTTAGGGTCCAATGAGCTGCACCACACTATAAACTAGTTTTAGCCTGATAAGCAGTCCACCATTGAGGACTATAACCTGAGGATTGAAAAAAGGACGACCCCAGAGTGGGTTGAGAAATATCCATTTAAAATTATAAATGAGGGAGTAGTTAAAACATTCATAGGTATAACTCTCTTTATGCAAATGTTCTTGAAGCACACAATTTAATTGGTACTATTTTCTCCAAGACCAGCCTACTCAACTGAAAACATTGACTGAAATGTGGATTGTTCAAATTGTTTGCCAAATCTGTGAACTTCATTGATCCTGGTAAGGGAATTCAGAAACTCAGCCAAGAAATATTTTAAATGCCATTAATGGCCTAATAAATTAACAACATATTAAAATATTAATTTAACGGAATTTGAGTGAATAGCAGCATTAAACCATGGAGAACCAATTCAATTATTTGATTCTCACTATTGCAATGTTTCCTCTACTTCTATTATAATTTTATATCTCACCAGCAACATTTAAAATTTGGTTGCCAGGAAACTAATCCATTCACCTTGTGCCGATATTTCATTAACTGGCTTATCTACCTTACCATCAGGTGAATAGAAAAACCCAATTTTTATCAGTAATTTGGAAGATTAGGTTTCACTTAATAGAAACTAATCTGAAACTCCAAAGCAAGAAATGCACTTGAATTCAAAGGCCTAGTGGTGATGCAGCAAGAGTCAACAACTTGGATATTATTATGATGCAGCTTCAGTCCATAGTTAAGCTTGATTGTCTGATACACAACTGCATTAGATTCAACCTTTCATTGTTAAACAAAAGCAAACAACAGAAATGATTTAAATTTTAAATGATTAATAGAGAAGGACCATTTGTTTTTTATGTTGGTAGAAATTAAGTTGGCTCATGAGCTTGGTTGTCTTTAAATCAAGAATACAAGCTATTTACAATGATAATATCATTCAAATGAAATTAAATCCTTGGCAGTAGTGACTACTGCAGGGGAAAATTTGGTATTTGAAATAACAAGGAATATGCCAACCAGTAATTGAATATTATAAACAAGTACGTCATTCTAATATGACACCAAAAATAATGCCATTTTCCCAGTCCACTTCCAGAATAGAAGTGAATGATAATTGATTTTAGACACCCAAATATTAATGCTAATTATTTATTTGATTATTTTTATTTGTAATTATCATGATTGATTTGCTCACTTTACCCTCTCTATAGACAACAACCATGATGTGGTGTAAGGATTTACGTGTTCTGATTACCCATAGAGCAGTGCTGGTGGAAGCATGAAAATTGCTTCAGGTAGGGTCACCCATGCAAGATAGGTCGGAGGGTAGGAGCCAGACAAAAGGCAGTCATCTATTCCTCAGTAAGGCCAATGCAAAGGTGTCTGATCCAAGTGGGGTGGCAATTTCAGTGATCGTGTCACATTAAAATCACTATTGAGGACGGCAACAAGAAACTACTTCAATTATTATTCCCAAGACAATATGATGGACAACAATGCAGTAATGAGTCCTGGCTGCTATGGGGCCTGGGCCAGGTATCATCCCCAGCAGTGGGGGAGGCAAGACCTCTACAGTCATCATCATATGAAACCCTTGCACAGCTGAATCGACAGTAACAGAAAAGAAGACCCAGAAGAGGAACGCAACTGTCAGAACAGGGACATGGAATGTTAAGATTATGATGAGGAGAGGGAGCAAGGAAATATTGATATGCTAGGCTTGTGGGAGGTGAGACGGTAGGATAGAGGGGATTATTGGAGTGATAGTTATATAGTAATTTCAGCGGAAGGGAAGAGAGCCAGCGTGGAGTAGCAGTGGTATCAAACAGAAAGGTATGAAGAAGAGTAGTAAATATTGAGCAAGTGAATGACAGAATATTATTGATAGAGATTAAAGTAGAACCCATGAACGTGGTTGTGATTCAGGTTTACATGCCGACAAGCAATCATAGGGAGGAAGAGTTAGGCAGTGTATACGACCAGCTAGAGGATACTATTGAGGGTATTCCTGGAGGAAAACGCTTAATAGTGATGGGGGACTGAAACACAGTGGTGGGCGAAGGGGGTGATGGGAGTGAGGTCAAGGAGTACGGCTTAGGAATAAGGAATGACCATGGAGAGAAAGCTATAGAATTTTGTAGGAAGAATGACTTAGTCATAACTAATACCTGGTTTAAACACCAAAACAGACATAGGTACACATGGAAAATGTTGGGAGATATCAAGAGATTTCATAATGGATATGCATAGATTTAGGAACAGTCATCAATTCACAGTTTTCCAGATGTAGATTCAGAAAATAATTTAGTAAAAATGAAATGTAATTTAAAATTCAAAATGGAATGTACATGCATTAACTGAGACGAAAAGAAAGGAGTACAAGAAAACAGTTGAGAGAATACTGAGAGAGAGCACAGGGACGGATAGAGTAGAGGAAAGGTTGGGACAGCTCAAAGAAGGGATAACAGAACCTGCAAGGAAAAGAATAAGAATGGTAGGTAGAAAAAGGATAAGAAAACCTTGGTTACAGAAGAGATGATTAGGAAGATAGATGAGAGAAGGAAATGGAAATACGTAAACACAGAATTAGGAAGAAGGACGTACAGAGAATTGAACAATAAACTGAAGCGAGAAACAAATAGGACAAAAAAAGTGGTGGAAAGAGTAGTGAGAGGACATCAAGAGGCTGCAGAGACAGGGTGAAATGGGTGCACTTTACAGGAAGGTGAAATTAATGTCAGGAAGGCAGAAAGGAAAAGCTGTTCACACTATCAGAGATACATCAGGAAAAGTACTAATAGAAGCAGAAGAGATTCAAGCAAGATGGAAAGTTACATAAGTGTAAATGAACTATATGGTAAAGCCATCAAGCCAGTGAGCTTGGAAATATCAGACTGCACAGGTGAGGGTAGCGGATGGAGAGTGGGCAATAGTAGGTCTGGGGGGTAAGACAGGGTTGACCGTCATCACCGGTGCTTTTCAATGCATAAGTGAAGGAAATGGTAAGGGAGGCGTGGGAACAACTAGAGGTAGGAGTAAAAGTAGGCGGGAAACTGATCAAATCAGTCAGATTTGCGGACGATCAAACTTTAGTTAGTCAATCTGCCAAAGGGTCGCAGTTATTGCTGAGCTCACTAGAGAGCCAGTGTAATAGGTATAGAATAAAAATAGATGATAATAAAATGAAGGTAATGAGGTTCTCGAGGCATAGGATACCAAAGATAAACATTAAAGCAAGAGGGCATAAACTTGAGCAGGTAGAGCAGTTAAACTATTTTGGCAGTGCTTTGACAAAGGTGGGCATTGCGGTAGAGGTATTAGAGGAAGAATCTCTTTAGGTAAGGAAACTTTTACGAGGAGGAGAGTATTGATGACAAGGGCCTTAGGCAAGAATTTAAAGAAAAGACTGGTGAAGATGTTGATATGGCGCTTAGTTTTGTAGGACTAGGAAATATGGCCGTTGAGGCAAGATGACAAGCATAGGTTGGAGGCTTTTAAGATGTGGGTGTGGAGAAGGATGAAAAAAATGAAATTATAGAAAGGAAAACGAACAAAGTAGGGGAGGAGAGAATTGGGAGAAATCCGAAGAAGGCAGGAAAAGTGGAAGCAGGGCATATTGAGTGGTGAGGGATTATTGAAGAATGTGATAGAGGGTAGAATGTTAGGTAAGCGAGGGAGAGGGAGGAAGAGGTTAGGCATGTTGGAGGGAATGAAGGGTGGCAGAAGGTATGAGGAAATGAAGGAAGGGGTATTGTGTGAATGTGCCCATCAGAAACCTATCTTAACCGGAAGACTACCATTAAAAATTTTATTTTTATTGTATGATTCAAGGGGCCTATCACCCAAAATCTCATTTTAGTATCACCACAAGAAAATACCACAAACTTTAAGAGACCTCAAGGGATTAACGGGACATCCTGGACGGGACAATCTATACATGCTATTGTAAGTATAGCTAATAGTCAGAACTCGAGAGTAAAATTGTTGGTCTACAATGAAGAAATTACCAGAAAATTTCAAATAAAATAAACATTTCAAATTAATTTTCAAGGAGCATTTTCCTTAAACTTTCTATCCAATGTGGCTTGCCTAAAATTAATGAGATATTTTTTAACAAGAAATACTGATTTTAATTTATTCATTATTTATATCCTACAAATTAACTTCATGGGTAACAAAAAAGTTTCGGATGCTGTATTTTTCAAATATGAAAGTTGAAGGTTTCGCAATATAACTAAAAAAACGTAACTTAAGGTTTACATAATTTACCTGATTCAAAATGTATAAGTAACGACGCATTTACTTGATATGGTAGCTCGTGAGTTAGAGTTAAGAGCGTTCAGCTGCGGGAGGGCCCCAAGATAATCCCGGGTGATGCCTTTGGACATCCCCAAGTTGAGCTAATATGCGTGTATTTAGGGTCCTCCTGGGAAGCAGCAGGCGGTACAGGGAAAGGAAATGGCCCCTATATCCTGACGTATGATATAATATTAACCTTAGAATTGATTTCTGTTGCTTAAATACTCTAAAGGTGGCAAAACAATACTTGTTTTTCTTTTTCGAGGTAAATGGGGCAGGACTCGATGAAATATGCATAAAGAAACGAACAGGATAGATCGCTGCAGTTGCGCCTTGGCACGCCGCGACACGCACTACACCCGATCACTGTCTGAGCTATGCGGCGCCAGGGAGGATGAAATAAATACTCGAGAGGTAACAAAGTGTCATCATAAATATTTATCATTTCTAGATTTAATTTTAGCTCTCCATTCAGTCCTTCTATAGGCTAGCCTCTTCAAGTTTCTTCATATATATTTCATGGAATCCATTCATCGTAACTTAGAGCATTAGATAATTGGTTTTCCCCTGTCGACACCTCGAGATTTGGATATTCGCCTGTGTGATAGCTATTTTGCATATATATTTAATAGTATATACCTCTACCCATATCCTGCGAGCCACCATTGAAAAGTGGCAGGGGGTGTTAGGACACGATCCTTTACCATATAAATTCAGGTGATGAGGCTCAATTATGTTTCCTGAGCATTGTTGTTGTGGTACTTAAAATTTTACTGTTGTGATCGCGAATTGTGCGAGGAAAGAAAGACAATCCAAATCTATTCAAGCCGGGAGCCTATTTCTCTCATTACTTCCCACGTATTTTTTTATCTCTACTGGTTTTTGAGATGTGCTGATCACAGACGGAATGACAAAGAGGTATCAACTGAAAATTTTCCTTGTGTAACACGAAAATCCATTACAAAACAATTCGGCACAACGAAATTCGAGTGCACAACGGAAATACTTTGGCATCCCGTTCGCTCCCTTTGTTTCGTGATCCAACCGAGCACACCTCGGCGCGCCTCCAAGATGCCGTCAGCCAGTCGTTTTGCCGACGCTTTACCCTTTTCATTCTGAGTCCAGCGCACGAGGAATGAGCGGGCGCACGCTATATAGAAGCACTATTGCCCACGTCTTAACGATAATTGCGGTCATGTCGAAATAATAAACCTGCTGAACAGTACACCAGATACTTGAAGATGGTGCATCAAAGGGTATTGGCTTGGAGGGGGGGGGGGGGGGGGGGGGGTGGNGGGGGGGGAGAGAGAGTGGTTGGGGAGGCGGTGGGGAAGGCAAGGGGCTGAAGGAGGATGCGAGAGTGGAGGGGGAGGGATCCGCTTCCTGTCTGGCCCAGAGGCGGGTGCGCTTGCACGGGTCGAGGGAGGCCGATTGCCTTCAGCTGGGTCACTCGGGTTTTGCGCCCCTCGTTCATGCCCATGCACTCACACAGACGTAGAAGACGCGTGTTCCCCACAAGTCGCAAAACCAACCCCCGCCGACGACGTCCTCCCTCTCACTCCCGCTCTTCTTCTCCTCTGGGGCAGAACCGAAGTCGTAGGGCGAGGGGGCGGGAGTGAAACCGAAGAGGGAGACTGAACTACAACCAGGGAGTCGTTGCGAAGCGTGAGCAGTGCTCTTGCACATTCTCTGCCCTGAAAGATACGTCCGAAGTAGAGACTCGCGACGTCAGAAGAGCTTTTTGGCTGCGTCCCAAATCTTTTCATTTTGTTTTTTCCATGGCTGGGTCGAAACTTTTTGATTCCGAAAAAGTTCCCAAATGATCTCTACCGACTCGAAACCTTGTCGTGGGTCTTGGATGTTCTTCGTCGTTATCGATGGTACATCACAAGCAATTGTAAAAAATTAAAGTTGCACTTACTACATCCCCTGTTGCTTTTATTCGTTTGAAATGAAGAAGTGGATATCTTATCATGATGTGCTAAAAAATATTAATGTTGTGAAATAAAAATCGCCGGAAATATTGTATAACTTTATTGCACATTTAGCTCCGTTATTCTTGATTACACGGGTTTAAAGTTCAAACTTTTGAGTTTCATATTTGACACAATAACTTTACTCTTGATTTTAAAGAATTTAATTGAGTAATAGCTAGAGTGATACATTGAACGCATATTTCTAAGTCCTCCATGCGAAGTACTACAGCTTTCGGAAAAAAAG
Source organism: Calopteryx splendens (assembly GCA_002093875.1). NCBI lineage: Eukaryota > Metazoa > Arthropoda > Insecta > Odonata > Calopterygidae > Calopteryx > Calopteryx splendens. Next base: position 614,349 of record LYUA01000075.1, on the reverse strand, counting down.
ACGGGTTAACAGAGGCACTGACAGGCACTATTTTAGAAACTTATAATTTCTACAATTAACATGAATGGCATGAAATGGAGTCACTATAATGATGCAACAAGGACGGAGAGTTTAGTACACATTCAATTGAAATTCATAATATATACAATATTATTACTATCACAGCATAAGGAACACTTAGCACTTAGTCACGGATAAGCTCAGTACAAGCCGTAGTTTAACGTAAAGAATAATATTGAAGTAATTGTGCTATATAATCCACTGCACAGCGGTAAATCATACTTAAAAAATTCTATCATGCTTAAAGGAATATTCATCTCATGCTTTCAAAGTTTCGTTTTTCACCATTTAATGAGGGAAATGTACAGTATGGAACGATCGTGATTCCACCCCCGTAAAAATTTCAATTGTATTTAATAACGCCAAAAAATAGTTGGAAAGCCGTTCAGGAAAGCGCTCCTCCAAATATTCCAGAACTATCAAGATTCCAAAAATTCCAAATTAATATATACGGAAAATCAAATGGAATTTAATATGCATTTCAGACAAATTTCATCCCACGACTATTGCTTTCGGTTTCTGAGTTCTTCAGTCAAAAACTGACAGGAATATCGACAAACCGACTCCAATAGGTGTTTATTTTCGGTACAAAGATGAACATGAATAAGGTGTAGCAGCAAACGCTTAAGAATTGATAGTATATTTTTAACTTCACCAGAATAGCAATTCAAGTTGACAGAAAATTCAATGAGACAAAGTCTAGAAATATAAGCATATTTACCAAGATTATTGGGGGTGGGTAAAATGAACGAAGGATAGTTTCATACATATTAGTTTATTGACCCCAAGATTATGTGGAAAGGAAAGGAAAAATTGAAATAATTACGCATAAAATAATTTTGAGAGCTAAAACTAAACCAAGAATCCGGTTTTCCTTGCACAGCCCGCAATCACAACAGTAAAAAATAATAGACACAATCATATCAAAACTTCGAAAAAATAAAATGGTATAATTTTGCTCTAAATTTCATGACGAAGTCGTATGTTGTCCTAATGGCTGTGACCTATCACCCGCTGTTACCCGTCCCTATGGTAGCTTTCAGGTAAATATCCATACGTATCTTACATGACAGGTTTACCTACATACACTACTTCATCATGCATATGAAGATCGTACTGATAACAGTAATAAAATTTAACTCATGGCATGCATACACGGTTTTCTAAAAAATGGAATCAATTTCAATAGATTTAAGAACATAAATACTGATTTTTTCACATAAGTAAAAAGTTACACTAGAAATAAATACAAATATTTGAACACTCCCTCAAGCCTACCTTTTTCCACTTCACAAAAGCGAAAAAAATAGATTGGATTGCAACATTACGACTTGTAAACTTAGGTGGCGAAAGGTTTATCACTCACATAGATTCAAATATGTTTTTCATGCATCAGAAAAAGAGCTAATATAATAACAAAATTGATGCGTACGGTTCTGTGGCGTGTAACAATTAGCTGACAACATATCCGGCGAAGCCCGATAACATACAACCTCCATAAATGACAAAAATGCATATATGAATACAATTAAAACATATGTAATAACATGAGCAAATCTTCATATTTTATTCACAAAAGACGTTTCCTCACTCGTACTTCCATCTGACATCCTGAGTAACGGAATATTTTAACACTCATTATTTCATTCATTGGAATAACTCATTAGAAATATCTACAGCTCAATGCTTTTAAAGTTTTCTATTGAAAACTAGGAGTATTTTTAATTAATTTTATACAAGTAATACGTCAATCCTTGATGCTCTTAGTTCTTCATCTCTTCAGGGATTCTTGTGGATCCTTGTGGTCGCAATAAAAATCGTCTATACGTTTTATACATATAGATACCATTTCTATCGAACGGTGGGGTAGAGCCAGGGCTGTAGACGGCCAAGTAAATCCTCCTCGGCCCAACCCTTCTTAAATGCCGCCCCGCTTTGAACCACGACTAACTCCACCGTCGCAACAACACTTCCTTTTCTTCGCCATAACTGCCTCTGGGCGAGCGTGACTTGAAGAGAGAGGGCTCTCATCTGGAGAGGGGGGTGGGAGGGAGTCGAGGAGGAGGAGATATGGGGGAGGGGCAGAGGGGAGGTGTAGTGGGAGAGTCGTGGTATGGGGGTGGGTGGAGATCGCGAGGCGTGGCCCGTGCGGTTCCAGGCCTCTTTTCAAACGAAGCGGGTAAACCCGCACCCGCGGCATCCATTATTAGATGGCGCGGATGCATGGAAACCGCTCCGTTCTCTCCTCGAGAAAAGACAGAGCACAGCACAAATGACGCTGAAGATCATCGGCATACTGGAGGATTTGCCTAAGGCGTGAATCGAGGGGTTGGTCCATCTTATTTCAGCGGATGAGGGTGTGTGGGAGACCCGTAGCTAGATCAACGACCGTCTCACGTCAAGTGAAGAATTCAACAAAAAGCGCGTCGAGCGAGGAAATCATCCCCTGCGTCTGATCTGTGAACTACGTACAAGCTTTTTGAAATGAAGCACGGTGGCCAGCGAACAACTATTATGTCACTTTTTGGATTCAGAAAGAAGATTAAATTTAAAAAAAAGTTATTAAGACGAATACAATGACTTCATTGCGCGAGCCAGTTACAGTGAAAATGGTTTTAGCCACATTTTTATTTATTTTTGTGTCAGTAGGCATTTGATTGTCTTCTGTTTACTTTTTTATGAGAAAGAATTGTTTGAATCAAAGTTCAATAGAACTATCGCACATATAACACGAACCAGCAGAATGTAACAAATTTAATTTTTAATTGAGTGAATTTGAAAAAAAACCTCTGTTGCACTGATAAAGACAAACACGACTTATCACGTCTCATTCATGCACTCAGAAGCTTTGTTGCTACGGGGCGGCTTTGCCAGCTTCCACTGCATAAATTAGAAAGTTGCACATGTCCATTGCCTCTGAAAACCTTGCTATAAATCGATGGTGAACGCAAGAAATGATACTCAAATTTCAGCAATCTTGTGGCATTTTATTACAAAGTATTCGATGCTCACAATGTTCACTCTAAGGTGTGAGCGATGTCATGGATTTTCGTGACCACGTTATGCTTTTCCTCTAATGAAACAGGTCTTGAAGAGAACCTCCACGACAAAATTTCCTAGGTTTTAGAACTCTGAGGATGCGTGGGAGAAAACGTAAGAGATGGGTCGAGGAAATCTGTCTACAGGAAACAGTAGCATTAAAACGAAGTTTATAAAACTTGTTTTCGCTACACTATAAATTAAGCATGACCTGGATGCCAATGTATTATTGTCCTCATCATCAAGGATTTAGTTTTAAGAAACAGCGCTGAGCGGCAGCTGAAGCTTGTTACAAAAATGTTTTCCAGAATTAGATTCACATGCGAACCGCTTAATAAATTTCTCTTTGTCCATTTCTTCTGAGGACTTTCATATTTTTTTCCAAATTCCGAAAATCTACTTGCTCTGCATATGTCAGACTTTTGGAATTTGGAACAGACTTGAGGCTACATTAGCCCCTTAAACTTCCAAGATTCATCACTTTACATGCCACTTGCAAAAAAATTCAATATAAATGTAAGATAACTACAGATAGACTTTGAAAATAGTTGCTGACCACTTTTAGTTTGTAAACCATTTCGTTCACACACCCAGAAAGCACGAAAAAAATTGTTAATAATTCGACAATTAGACAAGGTCATCAACTAGTATATTGCAAACAATATCTCGACGGATAAAAACTACGCGCATAAGTTCTCGACCGGGCAGGAAAAATTAAAAAAAAACTTCCTTAGACTCTAATCAAGCCGTTGCCTCCAAGTAGAGAAATAGTGTTGAGGCACTTGAGTGAAATAATCGTGATGGAGTTTATGTCACCAAACCTCTAGAAATTTTAATGCAAGGAAAAAAGTTAATAATAATGGTCTTCGAAAGAATTGTGAATGCATGTATTTTTGAAGTAATTTTACAGCTACCTTTTAAGTAAGGACCATGAGAGTTGAGAGTTACGGCAATATTTGTTCGTCAAGCAATCAACATGAGCCAAAAGGCCTAAAAAAACGGAGATTAAAAAAAATTAATGTCCTGAAACCTGCCTTTTCAGTGAATACTTAATGTATCAATTCTCTTCTTCTCTTATTAAAGGCTAGCCCTCGTCGCTGCAACCAAATGGTCCTGTTTTTGCTGCTATCGTGGGTTGTACGTAACTCTTGGTCTCCACCAACTCCCGTGTCCTGTCCAAATACTACAGCCTTGGTCTCCCTCTTCCTTTCCTCCCCAGCAATTTCCCCGTCATGATATTTACAATAGCATTATTGTGTCTAAAAACGTGACCCAAAAACGTGTTTTTCCTTTTTCCATTGTTTTAAATACGATTCTTCTCCTCATTTATTCTGTTGAGAACTTCCACATTCGTTTTCCTTTCTATCCAGCTTATCTTTTTCATCCTTCTTCAGATCCATAGCTCTTCAGCCCCTAAACGTTCTCCCTCCCTCTCCCCCAGGATCCAACTCTCACTTCCATGGAGCAATGTGCTCCAGACGGTTTTCGAAGGTCTTTACACATTTTTCCCAATTTTATAAATGTGTATGCTTGTCGGGAGATTCCTCTTACTTTGGAAGCCTTGTTTTGCCAATGCATTACATATCACTGTGAATCCCTGTTGTCCTCTGTTATCGTACTCCCAAATCACAAAATTGTTTCACCTGTTCTATTTCCTAATTATCCACTGTAATCTCGGTTGTTATTATGGTGTTGTTTTTGCTTACGACCATCCGTTTTCTTTTCCTGATATTCCATATTCATTTCTTAAACGAAGTAGATAAAATATGTAACATTTTGTCCCATTTCTCTAGCTGACTCCTCTATTTCTTCAACATCACCAGCAAATCTAATTGTATGCTTACGCAGCGCTCAATGCTGTGTATGCTTACTCCATTTATTTCTATTCCTCCTGTTTTTTCCTTATTGCCCCCATAATTTCATCAGTGAATATGTGACCCCACAATGAGACTTGCCCCATGCGAAGATGCGTACAATGCTGGAAGAACAAAGCCTTCAGCAGGCGGAAGGCAGTTAAGGAAGGTGTGTCACGCGCCGGACACATTACAAACAGTCACGCCCTATGAACCCGATCCTTTCTGGTACTAATTGAAATTTATAGGAAATAAAAAGTTAATAATCACTGAAGACGCTATGGAACAATTTTTTCCCTACGCTTGATGGCCCCGGTTTGATCTCCGGTCGTGCCATTATCATCTGGGACATTCCGGTACTAAACTGCACATATGTTGTGCAGAGAGCTTCAAGCGCAGTGGACCATCCGTTGGATGGGACGTTGACTTGCATGACCCCATGGTGCCCTTCGTACTGATCAGGCTGATGTCGATGCTGGGTTTCTTTCCTTACACACTTCATCCAAGCTCTCCATTTCACCGCATGCACCCCTCTATCCTTCGGGACCAATTAGCTCAGAAGCCACGCCGCGCTCCCCAAAATGATGGCCGCAAGCTCGAGTGGAACTGGCGGTAGGTAAGAGACGCACTGGAAGGCGAATTCTGGGCATAGATAGGAATTATACTCTTAAGGATGAACGTAATTCCCGAATGTATACGCATCAAGAGGCCATTGGGTGAAGAGAGTACATGTATTTTTACCCAGGGCTATGTGCCCGAAAAATTTCAGCACTAACACTTGTGAGCTCCGGGATTGTTTTCGACTGGACGGAGGAACTTGGAACTGATAATTATTTACGTTCGATTAGAAACATGTGGGTGGCCCAGAGGACAATATTTTCTTCGGCCAAATCGGTAATTACAGACTGGGGTCCCCCCCTCGGACATGGATGTAGATTTAAGCGTTGTATTTTCTGTGGATGAGATTACAGTGACTCATAACCTTGATCATATGGGTACCTTAGAAGTCGGCTTAATTACTACTTCTAAGTCAGGATGAGGAGTCGTGATATTTATTCGAGGCATGACGAACATTGGCTATGGACTTCCGGTTGTTCCACCATTGATTGGGTTAACAACGAATTTTATAACGGGAAGGACATAAAGAGTTTCCGGAGGATGAACTAGCTCTAATTGGGCCTTTTTTTAAAAATTCAATTTGGCCTCGTAATATTTTGAAGATTTTTCTCGAAGTCGAATCTTCGCGTTCCTTCCGAGTTGTAGCAGCTCACGTGGATACATTTCTCCTCATCTTCTCTAGTCGATTCAGAGAGAGGAGTGTCTTAAAGAAAGAGGGGAGAGATCTGGTGTTGGATACTCCTTAAGAGATTATTCTGGGTGTATGCAACTCACTGAAATTCTGGGAAGAGAAGTGGCTTCGCTTGCCCACCCTTGGCAATATAGGGGCGGAGGAGAAACATCGCGGTAAAGGGGCGCGTAGTTATAGGAATGCATAGAAGGTGTTATGCAAGAAGTAATTTGTAATTCTAGGCGGCCCACAAATGTACCGTATATACAAGTGTATAGTTCGACTCCCAATGTTTTGCCAAAATATTTGGTATCAAAAGTCGAACTATTCACGAGTATATACGGTAGGTACAGTATATAGGCATTTTCCTCAGACTTCAAACTAATAACATAGAGTAAAGACCCTTAGTTTATTAATAGGGTCTTTACTCTATGCTAATAAGTAATCTCAAGTATCGAATTGTTTTCCTGCAAAAATCTTCACTCTCCACTCGCAATCGATTTTTCACCCATAAAATGGGATTTTCACTCATGCGGAAATTGAGAGGCGTATTTTTCAAGTTAAAAAATCTTTCAAAATGAAAAAAAAATAATTATATAATAGAAGCCAAACTACTTAAAATTCAAAAAAGTAAAAGAAATCCCCATTTTCAAGTCAAAGAAATATTTTTCAAATTATAAAATTCACAAAGAAAATAAAATCTGCACTGTTGGTGATTTTCTTAGTATTTTATCATATTTAGAAAAAAATTAAAATTTTACGACCGCTTTCGCCGTAATACGGTGTCTTTCAGTGATACGGTCTTTTGATCACCAAGTGATGCCATATCTCGGCGACACCGGTATTGCTGCCTCTAAAAAAATGAGGAAAGCCTATAATTAATTTAAATGAAAGGCCTATTAAGACCGTATGTAAAATCAAGTTTGATATAATTTATTTTAAATTTTCAAAGGAATTAAATAATTATACAAATATATCAAAGCAGGTATGATGAATCAATATCTATAAAATCAGATAGATAGTTTGGACAATTTAAAAGGAAATAAATTTTAAGTTTTCTAAGCACGATCAGAATAGTTTCCTAATAATTTTACAACGGATAATTTACTGAAGCAGGTAGCCTATTATATAGCCACTTCGGAAAATAATTCATTTATATTATAACAACGTTTCTCGCATCCTTTGAACACCAGTTACAGCATAAATACTTCAGTGCATCTAAAGCTATATATAAAAATAGTTACTTTCGATAATTGATATATAACATAAAATTATGAAATGAACTATGAAACATAACTTCTAGCTTCTAACTTTTATTAATATCGTACTGACATCCTGACGCATGAAGGAAACTGCAGATCAGAGATACGAATAAGAAGACTGTGTAATAATATTAAAATAAAATTAGAGCCAGATATATTAATTCACAACACCGATCTGTTTATGAGACCGTTTCTAANGCCAGATATATTAATTCACAACACCGATCTGTTTATGAGACCGTTTCTAATATTATCAGCGAATTTTATGCGGGTCCCGACCATATTAAGCACGGATGGTATTACAAAGGCAGCCTATGCGTGCATTCAAGTCTCCGATACAGATGTAATTTAATAACTCAGTCGGAGTAGGTAATGGCTTTCTTTTGACCAAGCATTCGGTTCCAAAAGACCAAATGATCCACACAATGCTCCGCGACTCTTAATAAAGGCCCTCCTCCCCCAAGGAAGCCCGGATCCTCTTCCCTCGCCCCCAGCTGCCCCAGCTCCTGACGTCAGGTGGTGAGTCACTACCGCCTCGGGCGGAAGCGACGCTATCGCCTGCCAGGCTCACCGCGGAAAAATATTTTTCCGGTCGCAACGTTCTTTTCTTTTTCTCTCAAACAAAACGCGATGGCACTACCCTCTCCACATCCGTCCAAAGAGGACAGAATATTGAAAGGCTCTCGTCCTCTCAAGCTTTGATCACATTTTTTTTCTAAACTTCGGCGCACGCTTAAAATCCATATCTTAATTGAAATTCTAATTTTAAGCTTTAATGAAAACCTATCGCATTTGCAGCGTTCCCTGCGAGCCACCACGAAAGCGTGCTACAGGAAGTGCTGGGTCGCAACAGCCATTAACTGTTTAATACCGTTAGCTGTGGCATGGGTAAATATTAATTTTATCAAGTCTTAATCGAAAATAGAAAAAGAACCAATGCAAATAAGTCTAAATATTACAAGCGTTTTAATTGATGGGTTTCTTTCACTCTTTTTCTTTTATCGTGATAGGATGGGTAGTTGTCTATTCGGGAATCTTGATATGATTTCTTTCAGGCATGTAAAAAAGTGCACGGAGTAGCCTACGTTGAGTACGGAGAGCCTTTGTACTGACCACGAGCACACACTTGTCATAAACTCGAGAGCCCTGTACCTTATTAAAAGTTTTGTTTTACCCCTACTGACTTCGCATCTTTCCCCATCTCCCTGCTTCTATATTTTAAGGTCAGCAAGTTTACAGGTCCTGACCGTCAACCCACTCAGAATTTATAATTGATGCTAAACTGAAAATTTAAAACAGATTATCACCAAACTGGGCACTTCTGGGACGCATTAATAATGTATTTCTTCATCATCACTAACTTCACACTAAACCTTGGTACAATGAACTGGAAGGTGAGAAAGTTAACGATTTTGCAACTCAATACGTGTCACATCACAACGGAATGAATTCATTTAACTAATGTAATAGTAATATATTTTTTACTGTGCAGCCAACATTGGTATTATTTAGTGGTGTGTCCGTGACGGGGAACCGATTAATAGAACAAGGAAATAGCGGAACCCTATTCAAAATGATAATGACACTCAGCAGTGTTCGGCGAAGGGCCCAAGGCACCACCCCTCATATTTTCCTGAAATAATAAAAGGAAAAGGTGCACGTCATAATGTTATTCGGCAACCGTTTAATCCTTTCAAACTTGTCATGCCGTCCATTGCATAAGAAACACTAAGGTCAGGAGAAGCAGAAGCCATGGCTCTTGAAGGGTCGTCTAATCGGTTTTATATCTCTCTGCTTTGTGTGTCGTGACTCGAAGCTACCAAAGGGGAGGAGTGAGGAGGGCTAGGGCAACAGCCGTCGAGAGGAAAGTCGTCAGACGGGACAGTGATACGCGAAACATCTCGCACATTGAAGGCTTCCCTCCCTGTAGATGTGTGCGAACCGCACGTCACCCACGTCGAGTCCTTCTGTGACTTTTTCGCTTCGGACACGAACGGCAGGAGAGACAAAAAAGACCGCTCGCCCAGAGCGAATAGAGTATGCCAAATCCTACAGAAATGGAAATCATTTGTGAACCAACCATGGCATTAAAAGGGGTAGAATTACAATAAGCTTATCCTTACCAAAGAGTAATATACACGGATTTATTAAAGTACCAAAGGAAAAATGGGGAAATACGTTACAACGGTTGACATTTTTCATGAAATAATGAGGAATGTGGATTACCTGAAGACCAAGGGAAAGGTTCATTAGCTATGCAAATTCAGATGGTTCATTTAATTTATTACGATTCATTATCAGAAATAACCCAATTTTGACATGGAAAAGATTTATTAATACTGCTTAGTTCACTAATTAGGAGCAAGCTAGATGATGCATCATGTTTCTGGTCACCTTTTAATAAAGAAAATGCGAGATTCTGATAGGGGAAGTGCAAAAGAGATAGAAAAAATTTATATCATTTTCCATCAATCACAGTAATCAACCCGAAGGTCGATTTGGTAGGTGATGGAAGAGCTTGCCCAATACTTACTAAGCCCAACGGCATGTGAAATTTACACATAAGGGGAAGGTGACCAGTTCCTTTCCCTGTACCGCCTGTGACTTCCCAGGACGACCTGGTACCCGAAAAATGGCACACAGCTTGGGTGAGAGGGTGCCAAGAGGCATCACCCGGAATCGAACCCGGACCCTCCGGTCAGCAGCCCAGCGCTCTAGTCACTAGACTACCACGCCCGTATAATGTCCGTAAAAAAGGATATTATCCTTTGAGAGACAATGAAACTTCGTTACAACAAGGTAAGAGAGAAAGATCAGAAAGAATCAGGAATGTAGGAGACAACATTTCTAAGTGAATATAAAAATAGAATTTTGTAAATCATCATCTGCATAACTCGATTATTAGCCAAATTGGCAATTCTACTGAACGAAATAGGTCCGTATTTTAAATAAGCTTTACTGTACGTAAATGAAATTTTAAATATTTTTGCATCCATTACGTAATTTATCCACCAAAAAAGACAGATTAAAAAAAATAATTTTAAGGTTTTCCTGTCGAATATTGCTAGTGAAGTTCCTTCCTACCGAATGAGCCGGCCTATTCTAGGAACATATCTGCAGCAGCGGACTCCGCCTACCATCTCCTGGGCTCCGTGGTTCTATCGATAGTAAACTAGCAGCACAAGCTGCATCTCTCTTCTCATTATTGCTCCAGCGGTCCTCCAATATTAGTTTTCACAGGATCATCAAAAAATAATCTAGACATTAGGCCGGGACCCAGGACAACCCAGGATCCACGGACCTGTTCCGCCCCGCATAAAAGGCTGTGGGGAGACAGTATAGTAAGGAATTCATTGTTTGGAGTTCGCATGATATTCAAAATTAATATTATATGCATTTCCACCACAACACGGAAAGTTACGACAGTATAATGATCGTTTATATTTGCCATTGTCACAAAAAGCTGTACTTTCTTATTGAAAATTGCTCTGAGATGCGGACAAGTACTTTTTTTTGCCAACTGAGCGGAAATGTTGATATCATTGCTCTACCAGGTACACTACCTAAATTAATACAGTACTCAATGCTGATATTCATAGGACCCATGGCACTTACCAGCATGGTTTCTACCTCTTCATAACTATGAAATATTAATCACTCATATCAAACAAGGAAAAATTCATTCTTTTTAAGAAAAATGCTGCGAAATCATTGGTAATTTTCAACGATGCCAACTTTGATGTGTGGCTTTTAAACGGCGTCGACCCTTGAATTTTTACACCAGTTTTTCACTTTACTTAGTTGAAAAACGGTTACAGTAGAAGTATTATGATATATTATCTGAGAATTATGGTGATTCCGAAATTTTAATATTCCATTTAAAAAAAACGTACATTAAGGCAAATCACAGTCATTGCGATTAGGGTGTATTTCAAGCGGCGGTCCCCGAGTTATTTTCCCACCAAAGAAATCTTCCCGGAGTATATCATATTTGTCTTTTTGCACTATCAGAATGGAAAGCAGTGCGCCTTATATTAAACACTACTTAGACCCCAAGGAAACCAAGGATCAAAAATGGGCGAGTATCATGGTTACACTTCTTCGACGTTGTGCTAACTGCGCTTATGTCACATTATTTTTCAATCGAATACTGGAATAAATTACTTTTAATGTTTATGTATAGGGAATGAAATTAATTTTATAACACCTACTTCCTAAACCCGTATAACCTAGAGCAAATACTGTAGAATTAAGTAAACGGAAACTTATAAAACCTTTTTTCTCAAATACTCATCTAAAAGTCGAAACTAAATCATAGCTGGTTTTCACCGCTAGAGGTATGGCAACGGTCGAGGACTTTACTAATACTAAGCTACCAACGACTGCGTTTACGACGCGAAGTTCGTGGCAGCGAGCTTAGCGAATACAGTTAATTTTTTTTTTAAATAGGCGGTTTTTTTGCTTTCTTGGTCTACTCTCTCTATTTCCTTCAAGCAGGAAGAGATCTCGGCTGAGCACCGAAGTGCGGAGGAAAAGTCGTTGGAAGGAGGAGAGGTAAAAAAAAATACGAGCGAAATTGCGCGCTCCGTTTCATTTATTTATTTTTCGAGGCGGACGGCTGGAACGGGAACTTGGAGCGATATATTTCCCTCTTCTTAATATTCAGGCAGGGCCCCGGCATGGGGAGGGGTGGGCACACCGTTTCTTAGGCGGGAGGGAGAAAGGAACAATGAAAGGACGAAATGAAGGGAGGGGGAGGGAAATAGGAGGAGAGAGGTGGACAACCTTCGTCCCTAAAGGACAAATACGACTGCGGGGGAAATGTTACGTGCACTTGCGGGAGAAGTGCCGAGAGCGCCGAAGTCGTGACGGAGAGAGAAAGGGAGAGAGAGGGTCAAGTATGCTAGCGAAGCGACTCTTTTGGAGGAACTGCAATCGACTTCGGGCAGCAAGGACTACACGTGGATTTCAAGACGTCACTACCGATCTCGACATCGCCTTCTCTCTTTATTTTCTTAACTTACACACGATTACAGAAGAATTTCGCTTTTTATGCAGAAAAATATCACTAGAGAAGAAGGAAGCAAGCGGGACATAAGAAGTTGAATAGGTAGTGTGAAAAAGGTTTCACAAGAAAAAACTGCCAGCGGCTAATAGTACTAGTCTAGGCATAAAGAAACGAATGGGATGGAATGAAACAAAATGGATTAAAATGGGAGTGGCAAATGTATATCGAATAGTGGGCGAAGAGAAAACCCTAGAGAGGAACTGAGAAGAAGAAGAGGAAAACTAATTTGTCGCATATCCTGGGGCGTGGTAGTTTACTGAGGACCATAAATGAAGGCAACATAAATGGGAACAAGAACAGATGAAGTCTCAGGTTGAATTACAAGAAGCAGGTAGTGGCAAGCACCAGCAAAAAGAACGCTGGAGAAATGAGAAGGTCGGGAGAGAATAGCATAAAATAGAGAACTAAGGTACACCAGTCCTCGTGAGAAGTGGATTAACATTCATGGATTAACTGAAAAGGTTTCTTAAAGTCACCATCACCAATCAAGAAAATTCAAGAATTGGTCGGCTGCAATTCTTCAGTACCCATTCACGCCAATCTTTTCAGTTCCTCACGCCTTCAAGGTCACAACTACCTGCTTCATGTGTTCCATTTTCGGTCTCCCTAAATGTAGCTTTAATCTCCTTTTTTTTCCTTCAGTTATTATTGTTTAAATTTCATCTGTAATATGCCTAAATGGCTTTTTCCCTTCTTATTGGAAGTCTATGCTTAAGTTTCCTTTCCACGCACAGCAACCTCTACTTATTCAGCGATTCTCCACAAGAGATTTTGATTGTTGGTTCGCATCTTCCTCTTCATCATCTCAATTCTTCTCGAATACCATATTTACATCGTCTCAAATCTTCTCTTTCCTGCCGTTGCTTGTTACTGTGACTGCCCTATTCCCTAAGATAAGCAAACAAGTTATTCTTAGAAAGTGAATCACGAAATCTTTAGGAATGTGCAACAATGTCACGTTCAAAACTAGGAAGTTAAGCTGCGATAAAAATGATTTTTTTCCCTTATCGCAATTTCAAAATGGGCCAACGAGACAGCACTATTGAAGGAGATGCTTTATTTCCTGGTTACAATAAAAGTATTATTCGTTCGTAATACATACATATATCATGAAAAATATTCCAATATTTATCCAATGATGCCTTCGGCAATTATTCTGATCCCGTATCGTTCGCGGGAATGAAATTTTTTAGATACTAGTTTTACAGTAAATTACTATTCATATTGTTTCTTAAAATAATATACTGGAAGAAATGTATTCTTCCCATATTCCGCCTTTCAACAACTTCATGCGCAATCCTCTAAGAGGCAAATCTCCCAATATACCGCTCGCATTTGTTTAAAGGAACAATTAATCGATTAATAATAATATAAATATCTCGAATGCAAGTTTTATTCTATCTCCAAAATGCTACCAACTCTGGCACAAAATTAGGTGTACAGGAATGGTTTCAAAACAATATTTATAACCAAATGGTTTCCAGAAAAGTGAACTCTGATTACTCACGGCGTCCCCGAGCAGCAAAAGAGGCCAAACGTCTAACTGATGTTGAAGGGCATTTAGTGCTAATGACTGAAAGTAAAATTTGTGAGTAATATTTGGTGAATACACAAAAAACCATAATTTGAATGTTTTTAATGAAGCGCCATCATTCCGGAGCCTCCAACGATCGCACTTTTTCACCCCCAGCCCCTCATTCGGACCATTCCAACCAAGCACGTCCTCCTCGCACAATAAAATTAAAGCTACATACTGTATTATAAAGAAAAAAAACCCTCGTCCATTCAAAAACAAAGCGGCAAGCGGAGAGTTTCAAATCTTATTCTTGCGAGTTCCTCAACTTTCGGGGAAACTCAACCTCCGCTATTCGGGGGAAAGCGAATGGGGGCTATTCTATTTTAAAGGAGGAGTGCTGCAATTCATACTCTGGAGGTGACCTCTTTTCAAGACCTTTGTTTTTCCCCCAGAAACATCACCGCTAATACCCCTTCTATCCCCAAATGAAAAAAGACGTAAGAATCGTTTCTCATGTCTCTCTTGAAAGCTGACCTGCGTCGAGAAGAAGTGTATCCGGTTAGCCTGCCCTGATTACCCCTCGCGATAAGAGCCCCAAAAACGTAGCATACGGACCACAGCGTTGTTGTCTGCGCGAGGGTGAGAGGTCGCACGGCACGATTCTTTCGTCGCCGAGCGACTGAAATCTCCTCCCCAGCGCCACGACTCCCACGGGGGGGTGAGAGAGAGAGAGAGAAAAGGGCCCGCGGAACTATGTAAGGCTTTTCTTTTCGAACAACGTCACAAATTAGTCGGTATCCCCTTCTGTGGACTCTTGCAAAGTGTCAAACTAATGGTCCTCGAGCGTTTTTTCGATGCTAATTTTATTAACTGGATTCTTTGTCCGACGAATAGT
>LYUA01000075.1:520148-530254 GCA_002093875.1 Calopteryx splendens | reverse complement strand
GGGGGAATTGAAAGGGGGGGGGCGACGTAACAGAGAGACCACGAGGTGTGGCGGGGGAAAGGACTAGAAGTCAAGGACTATCAATTATGGCGTCCCACTGCTCTCCACTCGCGACCCTCGGGGGATTTCGACGCGCCGTTTCATTACGGAGCTTGATGGTTCGACGGCCGCGGAGAGCCCAAGGCGAGAGGGGATCACGAGAAAGGATCTCGACCCTCCATATGCGACCGGGAGACTTCAGGAGCCGGTTCCGGGCCCAGCAGGGAAGGACCGGGCGAGGAAAGTTTGGGGGAGAGGCGAGGGAGGCAAAGATCGCGCGCACGCCATAAAACCCGCCTTTTTTTAAGCGAGGCGCCACGCTTGTCTGACGGGGTAGCTGTGGCGAGAATTAAAACATCCCCAAATAAACATTTACCTACTCCCAAGGAAACAAACAACAACCGTGCAATTGAACTTTGACAGACGTGAGTACCCGTTCCTCATCACAATGGTACGCGTCGGTGATGCTGTGATGAAAATGATTTCATGCGGTCATCGAACAAACATTTTTCAACGCGGTGGTTACGGAAGGTTGTTACTAAGTAAGTAATAAGAGGTGTTACCGAAGAGGCACTCGCCAGACTAAATAAAGAAGGAGAATAGAGGAAAACTGCTACGAGCATTCGTAAAATGCACATTGGAATGGGTCCCATAAAATTTTGTCGAAGTGAACAACACTGATTCGTATTTTTCCAGTGTTAATGTGGAAAGTGTGGAAAAATACGATGCAGTGTTGTCCATTTCAAGAATATGGAGCATTTCCACAAAGCTAAGCCTGATTCAACCCACCACATAAGTATAGCACAGGTTCCAATAAAATGTCCGTCACCAATAAAGACCAAACAATCTCCGATCGTCTAATGTGTATGCAATATGCAAACAAAATTCCATCAGTGTTTACATAGAGGTTTCCCACCACTAGGACAAGGAAACTCCAAATGAATGTAAGAAATTTTATCGAAATGATCACTGGTAATCGTATATTTATTAATGTCGTAGTTAGCTACTAAAAATGACAGTAACAATTCATTTCAATGAATCGGTAATGATAATATTATCATCTTCCGTTTATTAAAAAAGGTTAAAAAGATTAGTTCCTGTCCCAATGACACCTACGCTTTCCATGAAGATGTGGCAGCCAGAAAATCATGCAGCGGTGGTGAAGCTGGGGGTGTCCAGAAGCCGGATTTGAACCCGGGACTGTTGAGGTCCGTATCTAAACGCTCCACTACGCCCGCTAATAAAATTGAAATTAATGCTTTTCCCCCTCCACGTGAGATAGAACTTCATTTTGGTAAGCATTCAAGTCGAAAAAATATTTCGGATGAGTGACATCAACGAATTCGTCGTAGTCTAGAAGGGACACCCACTCGCCCAGTTGTCGTCATACTTCGTCTGAATGTCGAACTCATTACTGCCAACGCATCTAGACGATATGAGACTGCGTGCATACATACACCCGAGGTTTCCTTTACTTCCTTGGCTGCCATCACAAGCATTTTTCAGCATCAACGTTTGACTAACAATATTTCCAGCGAACCCGACTGACATTGAACATATTTTTTTCCTGAAAATGAAGGATTCGGGAAACATCAATCTTCGCCTTTCAAGCGTGTTTTTTAAAGCCCGTAGACAGTTTTAAAACGATATCTCCAGATTCGCGTGAGATAAAGACCGGGGAGGCCTTGCATTCTCCGCTACCCGGCACGAAAACCGCTCTTTTGGGTCGCGTACCGTACCTGATTGAATTCATGGAGAAAGGGCTGTTGGGAGATATTCAAAGAAGGGAGGAAAAGTGGAGGCAGGGCCTAGTGACCGGTAATGGAATTTTGAAGACTGTGAAAGAGGGGAGAAGGTTGGGTAAAAGAAAGGCAGAGGGAGGAAAATATAAGGGATGTTGGACGGAATGAAGGGAGACAGAAAGTAGGAGTTTATTGTAGTGTAGGGTGATTAGTGTATTGTTAGGCAGGACATAGAAGTGCATCTCTGTGTTCATCAAAAAATATCTCGGCCATTTAAAAATAACCTACCTTAGCTTTGCTAATAATATTAAGATTTGAGAACTATGCATAATTTCCGGCCAGATTAAGTGGAAAATCGGCCGCCTGATGATCCGAATATTGTGGGTTTGACCTGGCCGCGGTCATATTATGTAAGCTGATGGTTCCACTCCTAGGAAACCTGATGACAAGCCGGGGATCCTGAGGGGGCAATGTGGTTCCTGTGGATCCCTACGGCACTTGTAAAAAAAATCTTTTATGCATACCCTGCCAACCGGCACATTCACATCACAGCACACCTGCCTTTGCGTACGGAATTTAGTTTTGTAATAATTCAGGTATTTTGTAAAGAGAAATGTATCAACACTATTAATGCTGATAAATGCTTTTCTTGTAGCGGTCGCGGAACATTAGAGGGAAAGAACAGCTTTGAATTCTGATCGTGAGTTTTATTACGTTATTAATTCGGATGGTTTAAACTAGCGATCGGTGGTCCGTGGAACACGTGGTTTTCTGGTGGAACCGGTGGTCCGTGACCCCATGGGATCATGACAAGCCACGCTTGACTCGTCAACAAGTGCCCTAGGGGCTGAACCAACGGAGGTAATTCAACACCTACCCCCTATGCGGGACTCGAAACCACGACCATTGGGTTAGCAGGCGGGGGGCGTTACCCACCCCACTATCCTTGTCGGGTGAGTACACTGCGATGTGTACTTACCACAGCAATCATCCCGAGGGTTTGTTCTCAGATGGGCACGAGGGTAGAACTCCGCCTTCACTTACGGCGTGCGAGACACACTGATCGAACGGACGGAGAGGTCTCTGACATTGCCAAATTAATGTAATGATTTCTTTGAACAACTATTTTTAGTGTGGGAAGATGAATAACTCCATTAAATCAAATGTGTACTTCTCCCGTTTGTTCAGACTTTCGCCCGCTTAAGGACGCATACGATCATTAAACAACCCATCAGTTTTGGAAAATAAGTAGCCATGAACCATTACCCACGTTATTTACAACAGGGTTAAGGCAAATTAACTAAACAACCAGAGAGACACGATAGGTACACATTAAAATCAATCTAACGTTATAATTTGAAATATTTTCCACCGAATTGTACTTAGGTTTATAAGCGTGAAAAAAGATTCCAACTTTCGGTATCAGTTCAAACTGATTAGGTAATATTTTTAAACCTTTAACGTTTTAGTGACTGCAGTAATGGAGAATGACTAGGCTTGCAGTTTAGCAACGGCCGAGGCCATATCGCACTATCCTCGCACTTCACTACGGAAAATGGCGCGACAACAGAAGGATATACGTCCGAAGACGGGATTCCAACCCGCGACCTTCGCTTCAGCTGGCGAACATGCCACCGGGGCGTTTAATCGCTTCGGCTCCGTTAGAGCTTCACAATAATAGGCATATATGCACACGCTATGCAAATCTCACGGATATATGTCCTTAATGAGAACAACGGTGAACCTCTTCGAACGTTTGAAGTCTTTTAAACCTCCTTCAAGTACGCTGAGGACTTAACCATGACTGAGTCACAGATTTGCAATAACATAAAATGGCAAGAGTCACGGACTGGTCTCATTGGGCTTTTCGCATTGGATCGTCTGAGGGTGCTTAAAAGGCTAAGGTCGTCAATGCACCTCACTTCTGAGAATAGGAGAAAGACAGAGAAAGTGGAACGCGTAATTCGAAGTATGTAGATACCTAGATAGGTGGTATATTCGTCCCTCGGAGACGAAGAGCCGTGGGCAATGCAATGCCAACGGCAATAGTGCCGAAGGCTGGGCGGATGCCTCTCTAAAACCAGGGCAAGGCACGGACTGAAACCATGCTCCATGACCTTTCCACGGGGAGACGAGGAACCGTAGAAATATTTATGCGCTAAACTATCCTTCACAAACAAATGGCACTCATGTTATAAACTTGTGTTAAATTATGCTTTAAAGCGTAACTTGGTGGTAGTTCATTTTATGAATTAAAGAAACTAAGCACAGTCCAAGAAACTTTCTATTTCCCGACCCAGGTTTCGACAATCTTTTTCAAGGTGAAAATTGCAGTTGACTCATGTTCGTGGCGAGGACAGATTCTTCGCGATGGGATACAAAAACTTAACTCGAACTCAACAAAAGCGTCTGATTCAAAGGTTGGCTTGATTAGGCGGGGAGGTGAATTTCAATCGAAATTTTGGGAACTGATCGCAAATTTTGGGAACGATTTGCATTGTGCGTGGCTAATTTCAGTTGACTATATTAAAAGTGTATTTCTTGTTTTTTATGTTCTCAAAATGTAAAACATTTCACAGGTACATAACCAACTGACGTAGTTTTTTTCTAATCCATTAATTTCTATTTTGCTTTATTATTTTCACGGTAAAAAATATCACGTATCAAATATACATCTGATTTACGACCCAAAGATGTATCTTTAGCAGGTATATAACTTATGGCTTTCCAATGAATAAAAGTTCCACATCTCTAACTCAACCCACACTAAGTGTTCAATACCCTGTGAAGTCTATTTAATTTCCCAGCGCCGCTCATGGCTTTCCAGATGAAAATGGACTCTAGGGGTCCTCACTAGAGTGTAAATACATTTAGATTCGAACCTAGGAAACTCCGGTCAGAAGCCAATTTCTAAGAGGCGCACGCTAAGATCCCCACCGACTAATGGAGGATTATGGTTATCAATGATCCACCGGAGATACGGAAAGAAAGTTCTCAAACGTGGTCCCAAGTACGTCACATGAAAAGGCAATGGTATTCAAGATCGGTTAGGAAACAAACCGGTCGGACATAAATTTTGGATCCGTAAAGCAAAACGAAAAGCGATTCGTGCAAGACTTGATGGTTAAATTCCCGTTACCATCGTATATGGATCAGTGGGCGCTTGTAGATTGCCTGCCAAATCCTTCCTCCAATTACCGAAATAAAGCCACTCCATATTTCAACGCGATTAATTCTGCGTCGAATATCGTTTACTATAAAGTCTATGTACCAGGGAATGGCATAATGTTTTCATTCCTCCATTATATTCGCTCTAACATTTCGGATTCACTCGTGATCTACTATACCAGACCCTGCGGGGACATTTTAAAACTCACAAAAGACAGTTTATTTGCAATGATGTAACCACTGTATTAATTCATGCACTTACGCCAATCTCAAATACACTGAATTAATTTTCTGTCATTTCTACAAATTAATTAAAAAAATACTCAATGGAAACGTAATGACATTTTAATAATATGAAATCCGGTCACTACGTCAATTATAGGCCATGGAATGTGAATACTTATAACAGATAAAACTATTCACAATTCCAAAATACCTATTCTAGAGCTTGACTGGCAATAGTTCAAGGTATATCTAATTCACAGGAGCGAAAATAAGAAGCACGATATCTTAGAATATGCTGCAATTTTGCACGGAATGCATGGAAATGATTCCAGTCTATGAAACGTTAAACTGCTCTAATCACGCCTTTCACACCACTTGGCTTGATGCTTCAAGCTAAATGGATGGAAAAATAGAAAAGAAAATTAATTTTGAGAACTGCAGGAGAAGACATGAAGCTGGTGGTGAAAGTCGAAAAGGCTGAATCTATTGAAGAAACAAGGAGGCTATTAGAGACGATTGGGGTGGACGGAGGAATACCAGCCCACCATAGCATAGGGCTGCTAACAGCGGAAAAAGATGACTTTCTTGACATTATTTCAGGAAATAAACTAATTCAAAGAAATGATATCAACCGACCGGACTTCAGAAATTATAGTCACCGTATCACGGTCAAATTATATCACCAACAGCAGAACGGCAACTAGATATTATGTAGTCGCGTTCTCTGCAAATGACCTACGAAAATGGATGTCGTTTAAGTAATTTGGATGTCGTTTAAGTAAATTTCTTCGAGAACAAATTGTCGCAAATAAAAAAAAAGTCCTTGGAAGGAGTTTAAACCCCGAGCTGAAATTGCATCGTTTCCCTAGAAAGTGCGGCTCGCGGTGGTCGCGAAAGTTTGGGTATCACCATACTTGGTACCCTGCAAAACTATGATGTGTGGCAGGGGGTGATTCAAGCACCAGAAATATCTGTTCGTTAAATGTTATTGACAAATGGAGAAGTTATATTATTCAAACGATGAAAATATATATTTACAAACAACTGTATGGCAAAATCTAGGCATACAATGCTACTCCTCTACGGGTGTAAGACGAGCTGCTGCTATTAAGGAAAGAAAATGAGTGAAATTCCCAAAATATAAACTCTGCCTTCAAATGATTCACCAAAGCTCAAAAGAAGTATTCAGTTTCATTGTTACCATAACAGACCAACAACCGGACTGTTTTCTGCTGACAATGATGACTAAGGTAACATACGTTAAGAGCGAGAGCCCAAAAGATCGAGAATGCTGAGTCTCGGATGCTTCTGGATAAAAAGACCTGGCTTTGCGATACATCGCAAACATTTTCACTCGGAGGAACACCCGGCGCCAATCCATTCTCCCCCCCGCCCTCCCGACGCGTGCGCACCTCCCGCCGCTTTCCTCGACCGAGGCGGCATGCTCAGGCAGGGGAGGAATTTTCGATCTCGACCCGCGCCCATTCCATCGCGGCATACCTCGGTTATCCCCCACTTCCCTTTCGCCCCCTCCGCTCCTACGCAATCTTACTCCGCCCGACACCACCGCGCCCTCTCCTCGGGCGCCAGCCAGCACCGCGGGACAATGCGCACCACGCCGAGAGAGGAGGAGCTCTTTCGCGTCTCCACCCGCGCGCCCTGATATCACACGGCTCGCGCCTCGGGAGCAATTCGCCGCCAAGGACCGCGCGGCCTCCGCGGCACCGAGACTCCCTCCCTCCCTCCCTCTCTCTCTCTCCTCGGCGCAGCAGGGAGGCCGGGAGGGGTGGCGTTCAGGGGGGAGGGGGTGGGGGTGGATGCCCGCTCGCGGCCGAGGGAGATGATGAATTAAAAGTGGAGCTTCGCACCGCCACTGTCATTGTTTCCACCCGTCCGGCAGCAGCCACCCCACGGGCACTCCCCGATTTACGACCAACGTTCCGGATCGAGAAGATCTAGTGGGCTACTTTTTTTACGGACAGGGGACTCAAGCGGCGATCACACCCAGGGGTCGACTCCACTTCTAGGAGTCCCCCTATCCTAGTCCTCCTTCGGGTCGAATTTCACCGGTGGTTCGAGCTTGTGCCCATAAAGTCTCAGGAAGGTGTGCAATCCAAATAACCAATAGAAAAAATTTAAAAATCCAACATCGATATTTTATAAATATCGATGTCAGAGTAAAATAAATATCAAAATCGGAGCATTGAACTTTCCGGTTGGTTTTGGATTTCACACCTTTCCAGGACTTTTATCCGGGAATTATTTTACCTTCTATCCTTACTCCTTGTGAATTCTATTATTTTGACCGAACCATCTCGAACCGACTGCAAAACATCGTAGACAGCGAACTTTTTTTTTATTATTTGCTTCGATTTTTTGCTTAAATTATCTATTTATTAATAATTCATATCGTTCTCGACGATCTCTAGGCCTCGTTTCAGCGTTGCTACCGCCGTAACTATGCCAATGAAAGTTCTGACCATGTAGGCACAATTCGCTTTCGAAGTTGAGTCCTTTGGTTATTCAATTCGATAAAAATCGATCAGGCAAGAAATAGCAGCCCATGTATGTATCTGGGACTTCACTTTAGATGTGAGCCCATAGATATTCCATTCCATTCTGTTTGCTTCATAAGTGAGTTCCTCCCAGGCGACGGGAGGTGCTGCACCACGTACTGACCGATATTACAATAAAACTCGACCATAATTATCCTCTTATAATGAACCAAATATCGAATAGAAGTTGAATTGTTCGAATTGGGATTTTTGGAATCCGTGCGACGACAAAATTTCTCACCGTCGAAACTCGACAGTGACGATCCCTTCCTAAATAAGGTCCCCAATGGGAAATCCTAACATTTCACGGACCTACTGTACATGCCGGGAATAATCCAAATCCCTAGGGGCAGTGTCTTACTCTCAGTGGAAGAGGGGAAAGGGGGGGAGTAGATTATTATATTGCACCGCACACCTATAAGTCGGGACCACGTTATCACCGAATCCCATGATTTAGTACTTCCAATTGAGTTCGAAATGAGAAAATTGGCGGATAGTATGAGCTACTACGCACAACTAATACAAAAAAATACTTCAAAATCTTCTAGCTATCCCAGGGGAAACCCCGACTTCTCTGAATGAGAAACAATGGAACGGAACTAAAAGTTTTATGAAGGCACATAGCTCACGAAAAGATATCACCTCAAAGCCAATTGGAAGTGTGAAAGGAGTTCGAAAAATTCTATTCCGGCAACGTCGCTGGCCATTGATTCCTTAGCAAAGCCATTGATTCCTTAATTTTGACGCTGGGTTTTCACGTAACGCTGGAGGAAATCAATCCGTAGAAAGATTTTTACGCTGACTATCATTCCTTGTTATGCCCAAGGCATTGAAAACGTGAACCCCGAATGAGAAATCATAATTTAAGAGACAATTCCTCTTTTTACTCTTTCTCTCTCTCTCTCACGCAGGCAGACATGAGCTTTGTCTCGTAAGGATACCCGCACAATTGCCGCAATGCTATTCAAGCACCCACAGCACGTCGCTCGTAGAGAGAATACTCGTTCTCTCTGCGATCTTATGCTCTACGGCTCTCCGACTTAGTAAAGTAAGAGTCACTTAAGATAGTAGGGAATCCCCGCGGACCCAAAGGTTCATCGGTTGTCATGAGAAATAATTTACGAAAAAATGCATTTATGTTAAATTTGTACACACCATAAATTAATATTTTGACTGAAAAAATTCTGATATTTTACTACTACCGAAATTGATACATTCCACAAAGTTACCCTAAGCAACAGTTTATTTTATAAACGAATTGAAGTGACATGTCAGTGTTAATATGAACAATAGATATAGCATGCTTAACTAAAAGTATAAAGTTTAATCACATAACTTAGCAAGTATATGTATTCCCCATCAAAACAATATATAAGGGTCTGAAATTTGTATATATCTAAAGTTAACATCATAAAAAGTATTACAACAAAGTTAACCCTAAAAAGTCTTCACGAATCTTACTTTGGGTCCACGGTTTAAAAAGAATTTCGTGGTATACACTGGTAACTAACAAAATTTAGTCTCTTGGCCAACTTCCATTAATTTTTACATAGGCAGAAACATTAAATTATCAGCATAGAAGTATAATAATGCTCGCTTCCATAACACCAAATATAACGTGATATGGGCATAATTACTTTAAATGGCTTCCGAAGAAGGAATAAGATGATCTCTTATTATAGGACATGAGAGATTTCTTTTTCTTTATAACGTTTACAGTTTAAATGTGAAGAATGGAGAAATGTCTGTACTATTTAACGGTTAAAAATGTATCTAGAAAGCGGGATGAAAGAACGGAATGAGTTCATTCCGAATTAATGCAAATGGCTTCAATTAGTCCCTCTCCCCTTGTTTGAGATTTCCCCGGTCGCCTAATAAAGCCAACTTCGAATCCGCGGCAGAGGTTTGCACAACTTATCACGAAGGATCATTCCACGCTGCGTACGAAGGCGCTCTGTTTTGTGAGAGATATTTAATGCATAGGAATTTATACAATCCCACTTATTCCCCTGGAAATATGACAATATCTATGCCCAAGAAAAATATAAAGAGTTTGCTAAAGGAGAACCAGAGGACTCTACGATGAGGTTGCATACTTCTAAGGATGTGAACGAGGGGAGTTACGTGTTGAGAGAGATAAATGGAGATGCCTGTAACGCACGGAAGAGATGTAACGGGCTGAAGTACCCGAAAGCCATATAGGTGCCAAAGACTCCACCACCCCTGACCATGGTAGGGTTGGCGTGGTTTATTCTTTTACTTTATCCACGCCCGGGAAGTGGATGCTGGGAGGGATGAGGAATGGTGGGGGGGAAGGGGTGGATTAAATAAAAAAGGAAAAATGTAATATAAAAAAATAATCGGGGGAGTGGGGGGG